>JAPKLW010001222.1:21604-238908 GCA_026898455.1 Plectranthus barbatus
ACACATTTTCCGCTGCCAAGTTATACCCTGATAATCCGGGACCAACAGAGATCAACTTTCATTTGCTTTGTAATCTATTCATTTGCTTTGTAATTTTAAATTTAGAATTATTAGTGATGTGATAAAAAAATTGGCTCTAATTTGTGATGTGATCAAATTTTTTTTGTAATCATTACTTATTTTATTTGAATTTAAAATAGTTGAATGTATTTTAAATATTCCAAAAAGTATTTATTTAAATTTAATTAACTTACTAATCTAACTCCACTAACATCTCTAATCACTTTTTCTTAACCTTTGTGCCGGGTCAAACGTCTCAAGAGACCTGGGACGGATGGAGTATTTAATAAGAGCATTCACAGTCATGGGGCTCTATAAAATCTTTATCTACCTCCACATGTGCGTCACATCAGTATCTACGTCAATTTCTATCTATCTCACTTTACATTCATTTTTATCAATATCACTTTTAACTATTCATAGTTCCCACCTGTCATAACCACTATTCAATATTATATATATACTACACATATTCTTCTTTATTTTTATTTAATATTAAATAAAAAGTAATTAAATTAATTTATACTTTGTGTGGTGGTAAAATAATTATGATAAAAATTAATTGTAACTCAACAAATATGTATAATATATATCAATCATATTCATTTTTATTTTTTGAAAAATATTACTGAAAGTTAAAGTAAAAAATAAAAATCTTTAAAAGAAAAGTCATTCATTAAAAAAAATTATAAAGGAAAAAAACACAAAAACATATAAAAGAAAAGGAAAAACAAAAAAGAAAGAAATAATAATAATAAAAAAAACTATTGGGACCACCAGTCTCACGCACGTCTATGAGCTGCGTGGCCCAGACACGCGCGTGAACTTTTCGACGGTGGGATCCATTTTTTTTTATGCAACTGGATAGATAAACTTCTTCATTTGCTCTCATTTTTTCTTCGCTCTCCTCTTAGTTGGCAAAATATTGTGATGTGGAGCTCTTTAAATTTTTCTACAAGTTCTTCTTCTTCAAGTTTGAAAATTCTAGGTTGGATTCCCCCTTGATTTATGTCGTTACTTAGGGAAATGGAATCCAAGGCCTCAACAAGTTCAATAGCATCACGATCCCTCTCAGTTATTTCAGCGCCAACTGAGGAAACTGGTTGGGAAGAAACTTCATTTATGGATCTAGTCGGAGTAATTAGTTCAAGATCAGAATTTTTTAAGCCCAATTGTTCATCGGCATCATTGATTTCACAAAACATTTCAACCAGTTATTTCATGGTCATTTGCACTAAGGTAGCTTCATAAAAAATAACATTGCATGTTATTTCCACAAGTCCGGTAGTCTTGTTGAGTACTCTGTAACCCTTGTGAGAGAAGTGTTCATATCCAATGAACACCCTCATCAGCTTTGGGAGAAAATGTATTCAACTTTGAAATCTCATTGTTGTGAATATAACATGGTGAACCAAAAGCACAAAAGCACGAAGATGATCTAAGGAAGGCTTACGACCATCATAACTTTCGTAGGGGTTTTTTTGTAAACGAATGTTGAGTCTGCTTCTGTTCTGCGTGTAGCAAGCTGTGATCACAACTTCTCCCCAATAGCCCTCATCTGCTAACATGGTCCTCACGGCCTCCTTGAGAGTTCGATTTCTTCTGTTTGCAAGCCCAGTCTACCGTAAAGTCATTGGGGATGATCTCTCGTGTCCTATCCCGACTTCAGCGCAAAAATCCATCAGAGGCCCAATGTAGAATTCAGCTCTGTTGTTTAATATGATCCTCTTCACTGTGACTCTTCTGTCATTTTGGACAAGCATAACCAACTCGTAAAATACGAGCTTTACTTCATTCTTAGTCTTGAGAAGCTTTACCCACGTGCATCTCGAGTAATCATCTACAACTACAAGAGAGTATACAAGAGAGTATCTTTTTCCTCCAACGGTGGGTGGAGTCATCGGTCCGAATAGGTCCATGTGCAGTAGCTCCAGTATTCGCATTGTACTTGCACTGACTGGTTAGTTTTTGAATGAAGCTTTGGTCTGCTTTCCTTGTTTGTATGATCTTCAGATGCCTTCTCTCTTGAAGATTCCCTTTGGTAGGCCTGTTACCAACTCGTGCTTGACCAAATGATTGATAGTCTTGAAATTCAGATAGTTTAGCCTTTTGTGCCACAACCAGTTTGTCTCTCTTGAGCTAAGCTTGTCTGTCCACTCTGTCTACCATGTACAATCGACCTTTCCTTATGTCTCTGAGCTTAATTTCTCGTGAATCTACATCTCAGATTTGACATTCTAACTCGGCAAAGGAAATAACTTAACCATTTTCACTAAGTTGGTTGATGATTAGGAGATTATGTTTCAGGTTGGTGACAAGAGATACGTTCTTGATGATGATTCTATTTTGTTCAACGTGCTCCTTTCTTATCACTCTTCCTTTAGAGTTGTCACCAAACATGACCGTCGGTCTTCTGACCATTATGAGATATGAGAGTAGATCTCTCCAGTCATGTGTTGAGAGCACCCACTGTCTAGTATACATACACTCTATGTTCTTGAGGTCGGTTTGTGGGTACCTGTTCCTGTAAAACAAAAATTATATTTTAGGTCCCCGAGTAACTACGGGTCCTATAGGATTAATGTGTTGGATCCATACTTTGGGAATCCAAACTTGAGTTACTCTTAAAAGAGGTAGCTTTTCGATGCTTTTTACTACCACCTTTCTCTTCCCTCTCCTATAAAGCATGACATTTGATTGAGAAATTGTGAGAGTTGTGCAGTCCTTATGGAAATATATTTCCTGATTAGACCTCGGAACATTGATTCTGGATGTGTGTAGAAACCATATGATTGTTGACCACAATGGTTAGTCTTCCTAACCTTTGAAAAAGAAGTTTTATTTGGCTTATGCCTTAAGTAGTTGTTCCCCTTACTTGGTATATTCCTCCTCTCATATATTATATGATATTTGGTTATCTGATTATAAGAATAATTAGGTTGGTTGTTTGACTTTCGCTAGACTGAAGTTGGCTGCTTCATCAAACTGATTGTTGAAACTAGCTTCCTCACAGTAGGAATATACTGCTTAACCAGTTTCTTGGGCGGAACTGGCTTCCTCTCAGTTTGTGATTGAACCAGTTTAGGAATATACTATTTTACCAGTTTTTCCCGATGAGCTGGCTTCTTCATCACTTCCCGATTAGCAAGTTTGTGGTTGTTGGCAGTCCAACATTTAGCCTTTCCAACAAAATCTTGGATATTTTTTGCTACCCTTTTGCCATTCAATCTTGACTGATCACTGAATTTTTCGTTTATGAAACATATTTTCTTTTTGTCTGAGGAAGATGCAAAATTGCTCAAGTCATTTTCTTTATAACCTAGACCCATTTTATCCTTTCTCTTTGGATGAAGAGAAGTTCTCTTGAACTTTTCACAATGGAACATTTACAGGATTTCTGCTCAAGATTTTTCTTCTTCAAGGAACCACATTTAAAAGGTTGGAGTGTTCTTTTCTAAGTTAAGTCAATTCCTCGCAGGCAAACCTAGACTTGTTAATCTCATTGGTCAAAACTGAAACTTGGACTTTCAGCGAGGAATTTTCTCCAGCTAAAATACTTTTAGTGCATAAAACTTGAAAACTCTTTAGAAAGGAGATCAAGGGAAACGTCTTTTGAATCGGAGCAATACGATTCAAAGTCCTGTATTATGCATGCAGTAAGAATGGAAGCTGGTAGAGAGTTAGTTACCTCATCACCAATAGCGGTTAAGGCCATCTGCGCTTTTGTCTCGTTGTCATTCCCTTTCTCGATTCTAGCTAGAAATCCTAGCAGTGCTTCTTGCTCCGACTTTTTGTCTGATGTGATGTATCCATCATCGTTGCTGGGGATGTCCATAATCTCTGTACTTGACAGCATCGCCTTGGCGACGGCCTTTGAAGCTCTTCGCTCAAAAATCTTTTTAAGCCTTTCTCTCTCCTCTTTGTCCACACGTGAATATTCAAACTTGAGGTGATCTGGAGATTTGTATTCGAAGCAAGATTGAGGTGATATCTTCACAAATCTCTTGTCTTCTTACTGAGGAACATTTGTCTTGCCCTTTGTTTTCTCTAGGAGCTTGGTCAGTTTCCTCATCTGTTCTTTAAGCTCATCCACGGAGCTCTCTCCTTCCTTCTGGTAGGAGGTTGAGGTAGAGGGTGCCTCCATTACCAAATTCGACTGACCGGTTGGTCTGTCAGTTTGGAACTGCTTCCTTAGTCTCCATTTAGCATCCTTCTTAACAAAGAATGCTGCATCTTCGGTGTTGTGAGTTGGTGAATTATCCACTCGAACGACTTCATTTTTCTTCACCATTTGAATGTCTCACTCGTGACTTTGGAGTTGGGCGAACAACTCCTTTGTAGAGATCTTTGTCCTTCAAGTTGGTTGTCTTCATGAACCAGTTCTCCTTTGGCATTTTGGACATAATTTTTTTTGCATGGAGATCTACGGTTGAATATACTATGTCCAATGCCTTGAGTTTGCTCATGATCGTGTTGAGTCTTACCTCCATGGATTTTGCACTTTCTCCGTGAAGCATCTGGAAAGATTTATACTTGTTGACGCATACTTAGAGTTTGTTCCACTTCATTTGCTCTATTTATTGACACAAGCCTCCAAGGTAGTCTCATACTTCTTTGACATTATCAAATTACATTACTTCATCGACAAGTGCTTCGGGTAGAGCTGGCAAGATCAGCTCATGAGCAATGGAGTTCAATTGGGCACGTCGTTTGTCCTCCGATGAACATTCATCGTAGGGCTTCTTGATAATCTTCGGGTTGTCTTCTCCTCCGATCTGGGTGTTGACCTTCATGATCTTTACTGGTCCATTCTCGATGACGTCAACCATATCTGGATGTATACTCTTGAGTTGCATGGTGGACCTCTTCTTCCAGGTTTCAAACTTCTCCGCCGAGTATGGGGGTAGCTTTTCAATATTCATCGTAAATATATAACATGCTCGCTAGACAAGAGAAAGAGTGCAAGGAAATGGATTCAGTCCTTGGCGGCTTAAAGCAGTTCAGTTTGTAAAGACCAACCCGCTCTGATACCACTTGTTGGTCCCGAGATCAGAGTAAGTATAATGTGCAACGAAAATTTTAATATCAAACTTGCATTCACAAATTGAATGTGTTGAGTTTTAAAAATCTTGCAGAAAAGTAAAAAATTGAAAAAGAACAAGGATTTATAGTGGTTCAGACAACACTTCCTACGTCCTTTCTTCAGATCTTGGTCTGAAAATTCACTAAGCCTCCATTACAGAATGGTCTCGCGATCTATTGCTAGTTGGTAGATACCAGTGTCTATCAGTCCACTAGCTCACTTGTCCAGGCCTCTGGTTCCTTTGGCTTCGCAGACTTGGAGTGTGGGCACACCACACATTCTGCTTTTTTGTCAGAACGGCTCTGTCAGTCTGAGGAATCTGAATTGATTCATGTTTCATCAATCTTTAAGGAATCTCCATTCTTAAAGACTGATCTTTATGATTCCTCTGACTTATTCTCTCTGTCTCTACGTGTGATTAGAAACTGAACTTGTAAATTAGGGATGATCTAGGCTGGTGTCTTCGATCAGTTTCTATTCGTCATCAGATTCAAACTGGAAGTTGGTCTCTTCTTTCTCCACGATCCATACTGGGGTTTTGCATTTCCACCCAATTTGTATTGATCAGCTTTGTCAGTTCCATTACAACTCGATATATATCCTAATAGGATTTTACAAGTTTATGGGAACTAACAAGTAGGTATGAATACTTCCTAACAATGATTACTTATTCAATACTCTCCGTTCTGTGCCAATTGATACATTTTTTTCGGTACGAGAATTAAGGATTTGAGTGTAAGTGGAATTAATATTTTATTGTTGAGTGTGAAAAAATTGTCATTTTTAGAAACGTAGCAATTCGAGTGGGACGCTTAATTTGGTAAGTGTAATAATTCGGGCGGAACCGAGGGAGTATATCTTAATTCTATTTTTTGTAGGAAAAGATTTTGCTTTTATTATTATATAAATAACATTGATCGTGGGTGCCAATCGGATCAGATTTTGGCAGACACATTACTCAATGCCATCGGGCAACCCAAATGAAGCTTATCGGGCCATGAGCAATGCGATTAGTTGGTAATTGCAGAGACGGATGGTAAGAACAGCAACCGTGAGTTTGTGCGTAGGGCAAGGAAGTTGTTGCATTGCCCAGCGGCCCGACTTCTACTGCATTGATGGTATTTAGATTTTGCACATATTATGGTTATAAGAGTAATTTTTTTATTTCAAGAGCATGGGAATAATTTTGCACATACTATCGTTTGAACTTTGAACATAAATTATAATGCAGCATTTCACTCGTTAGCAAAGCTGTAAAAATTGTCATCACCAGCCAAATTTAAGAGATACAGATTAACAGTGCCACCGACAAAAATGAGGTGGATAAAAGAAAAGAACAAAAATAGCGGACAACTATCCCAAACCCAAAATAAAAAAAAAATTAGCAATCATTATCAAAGTGCTAAATCCTCCTTTACAGACAGTTCTGAGTTGAGCTCAAAAATGTTTGCCACCTTGGCCTCTCATCCCTCAACCATGCGCCATAGACCAGCTGAGAAGTCGAGGCGATCCCTGCGTAGTCGAATGCCGGCTAGGACAGAACAGGCTTAGTTCCACAAAATCAGCAGCTCCTGAGACTTCATCTCTCTCCATTGCAAAGAAAGAAATCGATTCGCCCAGACTACCTCCATCTGGGCTCTGATTAGCAATTAATAAAGACGAGTTTTCTCCCGGACTACTGCATCCTCCACCTGGGCTCTGATTAGCAATTAACAAAGTAGTATCGGTGAACTCGTTGCCAGCTGCCATCCTAGCCTCTGAATCTATTTGCAGACTCCCCAAAGATAAAGAATCTGCTATAGGAAGGTATACAAGAATGCAAATACCCACCACTGCACAACATAAAAGGGAAAGAAAAGACAAGAATGTTATGGCATCAAACGCAAGTTTTCCGGGATGAGATAGGACCGACAAACCGAGAAGAACAACTCGTAAAGGAAAAAAACTGGCAACAGAAAAGATCAACGTGGAGACTCTCTTTTGCAAACCCCTATTGATGACCAAATGAAGAATCCTCCTACCAAGCCACAACAGGTAGACAGTTAGGATGGTAGCGAAGAGGCCGAGAAAGATGGTACTCAGAAGAGGATAAGTGCAGAAGGCGGTATCACGGTTGTTCATCTCTGAAGAAGAAGCTGAACTGATGAAATAAGAAGGCAATTTGGGATTGTGTTCCTTCTTATACTTTGGTCCAATTAAGATAACTACAAGCTGAAGAATGAACATCGGGAAGCAATAAAGAAGAACAAAACCAGCTGTTTTCACGTTCCACTTGTGACTTAATGTTCCAGACCTTTGTAGAGATGCACGGAGAAGAAAAATGAGAGCAAGAAACAGACATGGTTCTGCGAATCCCAGGTTCGAAATGATGTAGCATTTGCAGACATTTTCCTGCCATTCGAAAGTAAGAGCATCCAAGACTCTCCCGTGGGTCCTCAACAAATCCAACCGAAAAATTTCACCAACACCCCACCACACTGCAAAGAAGATGTATGTGATTCTGATAATCCAAGGACCACTGAAATAACTAAGCTTAATGAGACCTTGCCCGTGGATCCGACTGCGGAAGTAAAATGAATATATAATGCAGAACAAACCCAGAAGGACCAATACTGCAACAAGACAAATTGTCACACCACCGAGTGCATCAGCAACTAATCTCGATTGGGGCATTACCCAAAGCACAGTTTCCACGCATGCTCTCCGCCAGCATGGACACAATAATATCTTCTATTCAGAAAAGGATTCCACTGAAACAGAAAGCAAGTCAACAATACCTCAAGGAAATAATTGAACGCTCCAATTGTCTCCAAATAAACCATATACGTCCAGATTAGAGATTGATTAAATGCTCCCCAAGGGAAGAACAGGAAATGGCACCAAAAAGTAATGTATCTACTTCGGACAAGATGCAGTTTTCAGCTATCCTGAGCACTTGATTATAACCCACAAGTTATATTTATGTATTGACAATCTGCAACATGAACCGTGTTTCCAAAATCATTAAATGACCTGAGAACACTTATGTAATAATCATTATAACAATAACAAATCACTCAAACCAGGGAGAAGTCCTGATCTAGCAAGCAGTTTGAAAAATACATACGAAGTGAGAAATGATCAAACCATCTAAAATTGCAGTACTGAGGTTATGAAGCATAGAATGCATGAGTGCATTATCATCATACAACAGGGTGAGTGAATGGGTAATAGTTTTCTAAAAAAAAAAGTCTTCATGGTTTGCTGTTCAGAATCTCATCAGCCCTGCCCTGCTGCACAATAATCATATATTTAAAGTGTAAAATAGAAGTGAAAAGATAAAAGGCATCAAATGAAACCCCTTCAACATGAGAGAACAAAAGAATCAATTAGCCAACCAGTGTTTTAAAAAATAAGCAATCAAGTTGCTATACATACATAATGAAAAAGACAAAGGAATAAAGGTGGGGAAAAGTTATTGAAGATATAATAGGTTGATTTATCAGGTATTGTCAAAGTAGATTTTGCTAAATGCACACATGAAAGCACAATATTAGCAGTGAAGTTCCGACAAACAAGTCAGTACAAAGAATATCTGAATAATTGGTTCCCAATCCCAATATAACACATTGACACATCTTGTGAAAAAGACAAAAATTGAATTCCAATTCATAACTGGCACCTCATTCCAGCCTGTGAGGTGCCCCTCCTGCAGTAGGGTTACCAAACAACACCTCACCCCATCAAGTAGTAGTATGCTGAAATAATGCCTCTAAAATTTTGAATTAAACTAACCAAGGATGTACTCAGACAACTGAGCACAAACATTTTAACCCATACAATCATGAAGGTTGTCACATACCCCTAAAACACATATATTAAAAATCAAAGCTGGTTACTTCAGCATACTTTACTGAGAAGTTCAACCTAAGGTATACTCTGTGTAAGATTGACAAGCGCAGAAATCTTGATATTAAACCAAACAGTTTAAAATCAGAACCAGAATTCTGGCATTCTGCTTTGTGAAAAATAAGAGAAACACTGTACAACGCAATATGTGATCAAGATAAGTGGTTAGGCTACACTTTCCAGGTGTTCTAGAATTAAAATACCTCTCCATAAATAAAAGAGAAATACAAATTGACTTTAAAAAAAAAAAAAAAAAAAACTTCAGAGGCCTTATCAATTTTCAACCAACTACTCTGAATCTTATGTGAATTTGGTCCCAATGAAATAACTATAGCATATTGATAAGCATGCAATGAACCTACTCAAACCTAAAACCTTCCAATAGGATACAAGATTCATCATTAGAATCAAAAGTTCATGAAATGAGCATCAGCTGAATTTTTATAACTTCTCGCCATACACACATCTCTAATCATCCTAGAACCCATGATAAGGCCTAATGATAAGGTCCCAATGGCAACTGCTGAATTAGAAAATTTTCATAAAACACAACAATCACATGAATGAATCAAACTAACTTAAATAGCTCCTATGTTTCCACGCGGTGCAAGTTCAAGTTCATCAACCTCAAATACATTATTTTTTTTTCTACGAGGTAACGTGCATGAACAATCCAAACCAAAGGAGCTTAATCTCTCTGTTCTAAAACATACAAGCATCCTCAAGCAAAAGGATTTTTCAACCAACATACTCCAAGCCTTAAATTACATCTCAATAAACAATATCTACAGAAGACACCGTCTACACAATCAAAGAACGCAACATGCAAAAGAGAGGACGAATTCGAAACAGCAATTAAAATGTTAACCGCAGGCAAGAACAGCCACGAAACAGCAGCGCACCTGCATATATCAAATAAATGCAAAACCTAGAAACATCCACACTTCAATTCAACCAAAAATCAACGAAGAAAATTAAAAAAATGAGGGCATGAAAACATTCGAAAAGGAAAAACAAAAAAATAATAAGAGCAGCAAAAAAGCTTACCACTTTGCGAATCAACGATCCGGCAAACTACAAGGTTGAATTGAAGAGGAATGCGAGAAAACCCCTAGTGCGAGAAAACGAAAGAAAATTTCAAAGGCAAGAGGAGAAAGAAATATTAAGAGAGAGAAGAAAACAATGTAAGGTAGGGGAGAGTGGTCTTTGAAGAGAGAGAGTGGGACTTTTGTTGCTGACAGGCTGTCGCCAGCCAATAAATCCAAAAATAGGAGACATAAATTAAATAAGATATATACATGCATATATAAGTAAAGTTACGCTACAGCTATCTACATATATATACATAAAATTAAGGAAAGTATTTTATATCTCAATTTCTCTGTCTTTCAAATTTAACCACAATTTTTGTGTTACGCGCGCTAATTATTAATTAAGAAAAATTATGAAAAATATTTTAAAATATTGATCATTTGTGAAAAATATTATATTATTTATTCATACTTTAATGTTTGATTTTTTCAATTAAAAATACCCTTAATCGTTAATCGTATTAAAATTTTGATGAATCATGAATTAAATCATACGTCAGATTTGTTATATATGTGATATTTATTGAATTAAAATTAATGCATGATTCATCAGAATTGTAACACTGCAAGCGATGCAGCGTATTTTTAATTGATGTAATTAAATATTAAAGTATAATTCAGTAGTATGAGAAATTTTAAATTATTTTTCACAATGAAAAGTATTTTAATTAATAAAATTAAATATTAGGGTATACTTCATTAGCAAATAAGCATTCGAATATTTTTCATAGTTAACACATTAGTGTATTTTCTATAGTTTTCTCTTTTTATTTAATTGAATTATATGAGAATGGATAAAAAACGTAATATGCATAGTTACAATAATAATAAGGTTTTGAATTATAAGGCAACCAATGAACTAATCCGACAATATTCAAGCTTTGAGAAAGGGAAACATTTGTGCAATTCGACCCAATATTTAGTTTAACAAAAGATTGAATTTGCTAACGGAAGTTTAACAATGAAGCATATATATGAAGATGTATATTTTGAATTATAACTATTTTAAAAGAGAGCCCAAAGCTTTAAGCTTAGCCAGCAACTAGGTCACCGTCCACCATTACCGTCAATCTGTATATTTTATAAAAAAAATGTGCAAAGCTAAGTGCATGAGTGTACTCAATGAACATATACTTAAAAAAAATACAAGTATATAAATATCATGTCTTTGATTATGAGGCCACATATGGGGTTTTACTTTGAAATCCCATGGTGCCAAAACATTTAATAAATGACCACAGTCTATCAATCACATGTTATACTATCTGCTAACAGTGTGATTGGAAGGTGGTCTCCTACCATAGTCACAATGCACAGTCGAGTAGAACGTGACTCTAACAAGCCTATATTATAGTGTACTAATCATTGACATATCTTTCAATACTTGAAAACAATCATTAACCTTCACACTAATTATGCGCCATGTTGTTTCCAAACTAAAAGAACATATAGCACACTAAAACATTTCAATCATGACACATGCTTGAAAACAAATCATGCTTTCATTCGTAAGTTGAGCTCAAGGCTTGAAAGCAAAACTATTTGTTTTAGTTGGTTTTGATGGATTTATATACTGAAAGTATTATTATTGGTATATTATGTACAAAGTCGATTGGTTAATATAATAGAATCATAAATGTTGTATGTTCATCTCCTGTCTGAATTAACAAACATGTGTCGCAAACGCTCTTATCCTCTTATCTCGTCAGTAGGGAGCTCATACGGTGTGTAGTAGATCACGGAAGATCGTATGGATTGTCTGACCTAGCGAGATATAAATGGTTATCACAGCTGAGACAGTCCCAGGATAGACTGTCGGTGTAGGCTGCAGCATACGCGGTAATAAGCATCTTATCTTAGATGGCTTGGTATGCTGGTACGGGGTTACGTATTGATAAAGACCTAATTTAAGATCGATTTCTTTATCTAACATTAAAGGAATCTGGATCTTGATGGCTTGATGAGATCCTAAACCTAAATGAAGGTACGTAAGTATATACAAATTGTGTATCACTTTGAGTTGCAATGAAAGGCTTTAGTTGAGCTTGTTATCTGTATCTTGGGTGATAGTATAGGATTCGAGTCTACAATAGACAACACGAATTGCCACTTTAATTAATTTCCCAAGGATCGTTCTTAGGATATCGAAAATAAATATGAATTAAGTAAATCAGGCGAACCTAGGCATGCTCATACAATCTTAATTGCAATAGATGGATTTTGGAATACCTCAACTCCTGCGAATTGAATGCGGCGGTTAATCGTTGATGGTATTCCTACAGATCTGATCTTCTGATCTGTTCCCTTGCTCGATCCAGAAATCTGGTGAGGATAGCTACCGGATCTACAGCCGCCCACTCTCTCTCAATCTCTTTAGGGTTTCTGATTTGAAAACAACAACCTTATGTGGGAAGAGAGATTCGATCTATTTATATAGATCTGGAGAATGGGCTATTAGGGTTTAATAAACCCTAATGGGCTCTGAGCACTGTTGGGCAAGACCAGGGATCAAATGCAAATAATAAAGTGGGTCTCCTATTAATTAATTCTATGTTCAACCCAGAAAATAATTAATTAATAAACATTAATTCATGCCACGAGAGAATTAATGCTGACCTACCCCTTTATTACCACATTATTAGGAATGGGTTGCATTTACTTTCTCTTTCTGCGGCCACCTCACTTTCTCTTGAATGCATGGAGCACATTCTGGACTAGGTCGGTCGGGTCGATTGATAGCGTGTACTCAAGTACGTACGGGCCCAGGGTGTTAACCTGTGGAGGCCTATTATATGGGTGAGTCCGAGGAGGACGCCTGTCTCGTGCTTCGCATTGGCCTTCCTCTTTGGCGGACGGCCGTCCGATGCTTCTGCGCGCGCGGCGGTAGGGTTCATCTTCCTCTCATTTGATTAACGCCCAATCTCGATTCGACGCATCATCCATTATTTGGCACGGATAGATGGATGTTCTTTGTAATGGTCCGAATCCACGTCCAAACCCTTGGTGAAAGCGCGTGATAAGCTCATTATTTTACTCACTTATCTATATTATTTTCTACTATTCTATGTAGTTTTATTGAGTTTATATATATATATATATATATATATATATATATATATATATATATTATACATGAGTCTATATTGGGTGGTATTATGCGTGCTTTGGTGTGTTTCTGCAGGTTATAGGCCAAAATCACTGGAAAATCGTTCTGAAAGCAGTGACGTGCAAGAGTAGCAGTGAAGAGTTATTCCCCACGAGGAATTCGGGCTATTGGCATATGGAAATGGATAGAGCTTCGAGTTAGCTTTCCAACACAACTGGAATTGGGTCAATCGGAGTTCGGAAGAGGAAGTTATGGCAAAAATCGTGAGACCGCGCAGAAGGGGCGAGACAGGACCACATCGATCGATGTGGAATCCACATCGATCAACGTGGACATTTCATATCGATTGACGTGGAAGCCACATCGATCGATGCAAGTCCGTTGTCGCGAAGATTTGATTAAATTCGAATTATATCATATCTTCAGCCCTAGATTTGATAAGATACACATCCACCTCTATAAATAGCCCACTAAATTCGACTTTTTAGGAACCTTTTCATATTTTTCAGATCCATCATCACATTTTCATTCTGCAATTAATTTTTTTAGAGTTTTGAGAGTTGAGAAACACGAAACCCTTTTATTTTCTAGTAAGTTCTTTACTTTTATGCAATTTAATATGTTTTCTTTTGGATTTCTATCTGCGATGAGTGGCTATAAACCCTAGCGGGTTCTAGGGTTTGATATTATTATGGATGCATGTTTAGGATTAATTAATTAGGTTCATGATTCCTGTGTTTATTTTATAATTCTAGATTAATTCAAGGACCGAAAGGTGACGATTAATTTAGATGTCTAGCTATTGATAGAAGGACCGAAAGGTGAATATTGATAGTGAGATTAGGAATGCATGATATACTCTATACTGTCCAATGAGATGTATTAGACTATAGGAATTGAACTGATTTGCTTATCAGATTGACTAATTTGGTGTTCTTGAAACCGAAAGGAGATAGTAACTAATTAGTAATCTAGGTTATATTTGCCAAACCAAGGAAATATATCATTATTGCAGTATTCCACCTGTTAAATTAATTGGTTCTTACATGTTATCCATAATAAGATTTCTTCCCTAGAATATGTGTTCCTTTAAATTAGATTTCAAAACCTCTTCGATTTTCAATATTGTCATCTTTATTTTCCAAATCAAAACCCCGATTTTCTGTTTTCTCAAACAATGAATTTTAGGATCATAGTTAGTACATAGGATAATTTCGTTATACAATTCCCCTGGATTCGATAACCTTAGGGTTCTTTATAAATTTTATTTGCTAGTGTTGCTATAATTTATCTGTAGATTTTACAGTGATCAAATTGGCGTCGTTGCCGGGGAGTTGTTAGATTTTATCTTGTTACTAGTTCATTCTAGGATTTGCTGGATGAAGTTTTATTTTTCTGTACGTGTACGTGCGTGTGCAATTTTTTTCTCGATATCGATCGACGCCTGCTCGCGTCGATCGATGCCGCACTGATTTCTACCTATCTTCATTTCAGGTGGTGCATGAAAGAAAAAACACTCGAGGTTTTTGTCCCTGAAATTGAAGCAACCTGCAGGAAAATCAAAAAGAAAGAAAAAGACAAACAACGAGAGATGACAGAGAATCCTGAAGCACCTCTGCAAAAATGACTCCCGAGGAGCAGAGGCAATTTTTGAATAAAGTACAGCAGCTGAGAGCACAACTACAAGCAGCCCAGGCTACTCAGGCAGAACAAGCTGCAAGAATGGCAGAGTTGAACAACAGGCAGATTGTAGTTCCACAAAGGTCCATCTTGGATCGATTTCTTCCACAGCAAGCGGAGGCCAGATTCAGAGTTGGCATCGATGCCAACAACTTTGAGCTACGCACAAGCCTTATTCAGATGGTGCAGCAAAATCAGTTTGCGGGGAGAGCTGTAGAAGATCCATATGCCCACCTCAACCAATTCATTGAGGTGTGTGACACTGTGAAGCAAAATGGAGTAACCCAGGATGTAATCAGAATGAGATTGTTCTCATTCTCACTCAGAGACGAGGCGCGGTCTTGGTTTGCTGGATTGGATAAGAGTTTGATAGGGACATGGGAGGAACTTCGATCAGAATTCCTCACCAACTACTTCCCGCCGAGCCTACTGCTGAAGAGGAAAGCTGCTATCACCCACTTTAAACATATGTATGATGAATCACTACATGAGGCCTGAAAGAGGTACAAGGAGCTCCTGCGGCTCTGTCCTGGGCATGGGATTGATTTAGAGATGCAGGTCTGTCATTTCTACGAAAGGCTGACTCCACACATGAAGGAGTTGGTTGATGCATCTGCTGGGGGAATCCTAATGAAGAAGAGTGGAGCCGAGGGAATGAGACTCCTGGCGGATATGGCTCTGAATAGCCATCAGTGGCCGACCGAGAGGCAGCTACCAGTCAAAGCAGTCGAGACAAATCCAGAATTCGAAGTGGTTGCTGAAGTGAAAAAGCTCCGGGAAGACATTGCAAAATTGGAAGCAGCAAAAGCCACAACTACCGCTGCTGCAGAGCCAAGCATGGCCATAGTACCCGTGGAGGCTGACTACATCAATTGGGGGGCGAGCAGTTCATCTGGAGCTGCTAGAGCAGAAGTGAACTATATTGGAGGTGGTTATTAGAATAATTACCGAGGAGGAAATCAGGGGTATCATTACAACCTGGGAGAACTCACCCTAGTTTTGCATATTCTAACCCCTCTACAGCAGAGCATCCTCCACCCGATTTTAATGTAGGTACTGGAGGAGAGATTGTGGAAAGAAAGAAGTCTGTGCTGGAGGAGACGCTCGAGAAAGTCATCAAGAGCTCTGATAATCAGTTTGGGAAAGTAGAAACCGAGGTGAAGGGGATGGCCAACCACATGCAGCTGATGACGAAACATCTTCAGATGTTGGACACCCAACTGAGCCAAATCACCACTACTCTCAGCAATCAGCATAAGCCGAGACAGTTTCCAAGTACAACAGAGGTGAATCTGGCAAAGGAAAAGTCAGTTAATGCAATTACTCTGAGGTCTGGGACGAGCTACAAGAATCCCGAGATGGTTGTGAATGAATTTGAAGATGAAAAGGAGCAAAACTGCACAGGAGGTGACTTTGCATCGATCGACGCACCTCACGCGTCGATCAATGTCGAGGATCGACGCGAGACCATTTCGAGCGACGAGGAGATCGAGCCAACGCAGGAGAATCTGGTCGAGGCACGCACGTCGATCGACGCAACCCCTCATCGATGGACGCCGAAGCCCAGTACCGGCGAAAGTTTGGAACAGTCTGAAGGTCAACCCCCTCCTATGTCGTTCCCATAGCGGTTCGCGAAGCAAAAGGAGGACTCCAAGTTCTCCAGATTTGTGGAGAATCTGAAGAAGGTCAACATCAACATCCCGCTGATCGAAGCACTGAAGGAGATTCTGGGGTACATGAAGTACCTCCGAAAATTGATGAGTGGGAAGAAGCAATTCGTGGAGAACAAGATGGTGAAGATCCACGAGCAGTGCAGCCTGCTACTGCAAAAGCAGGTGCCCATCAAGAGAAGCGATCTTGGATGCTTCTCTATTCCGGTTGAGATTGGGGGACACACATTCGAGAGAGTACTATGTGATACTGGGGCCAGTATCAACCTGATGTCGTACTCCATCTACAAGCGTCTCAACATCGGAGAGATGAGGCCCACAACAATCACCCTGTAGATGGCGGACCGGTCTGTGTCCCACTCGAAAGGTATACTAGAGGATGTGCTCATTCGCGTGGGCCATCTCATTTTCCTGCAGATTTTGTGGTGCACGAGATGAAGGAGGATGAGAACATGCCCATGATCTTGGGGCGTGAGTTTCTCGACACCAGCGCCGCTCTCATTGACTGTCGAAGCGGTGAGATTACACTCCGAGCAAACAACAAAAATATCACCTTTGTGATCGACAAGATCAAGAAGAAGGAGGAGTGCAATCGGATCACTACTGAAGAAGGAGATGAATCTGAGGAGAAGGAAGCAACTGCCATTGAGTGGGAGCGAGGAAACGGAGGGGTGAAAGTGTCAACTACGCCGCCTTTTTCTGAGCTCACCACCATTGTCAAGGACCGGAAAGTTTACATGGTGGATTCCAAAGGTCGGCGAGTATAGACCCGACCTCCCTAGCGGTGATTTGAGATATCGTCGAGCTGCGATGTTAAATCAAGCACTTGTTGGGAGGTAACCCAACTTTTTACATGTTTTCTTTTCAATTTTCATTTTTATTTCAAATTTCTATTGTTTTTGCTAACATTTGTTTTGTAGTTTATTTTTTTTAAAAAAATAAATAAAAAATTTGGAGTTTAGTTCGGCATCGATCGACGCAGCCTGGCGTCGATCGACGCCGAACAGCCTGACGTGATACACTTTGATCCATGAAGGGATCGACAAGAAGGCTTCACGTTGATTGACACAACTCTGCATCGATCGACGCAAAGTGCCAACATCCACTATTTCATGTCGCGCAATGTTTGAAGACTTCGGGGGATAAAAAGTTGATGTGTGAGATCAACTATCAGGTATCATTCCCTCTTTTGTCTGATTTTCAACTTATTCCACTCTTCGAGTTGGAAATAAGTTTGGGGGATGTGGACAAGAGATGGAACGTTCTATCTTTTATTTATTCTGCTTTCCGTCTTTAATTTCTTTGAGTTTTATGCTATTTTGTGGGAAAAAATTTGAGTTTTGATATAACCCAAATTGAGATTGTGAGATTAGAATTGATTGAGGGTTGAGTTTGAATTGATTGTGATTGTGGTTAGATGCTTATGAATGTAGAATACTGCATGACATGATTGATTTGACACTTACACTTGCATACCGATTGAGCTGATTTGAAATTGACCGTGGAAGAAAATTTTAAACCCTTGTGTGAGATTTTGAGCCTTATTTTGTTTGATGTAAGATTCACATGTGTGTTTTTATTTCTCTAGAACTTGTCTATTTTCTGTGTTGAGACTGCATAATGTGCACAAGTTTAGGAAATGATCTTAGTCCATCTTTGATAGCCCAATTCCCTAAACGCTGTCCCTTCACATTAAATTTTCCCTAGTTAGCCACTTTTGAGCCTATACAAAATTTTTTATGTCCTTGTCTATGAGATTAAGAAGAAGTATGGGTTTCTCTCATGTCTTGGGTTGTGGTATATGGGGTGGAATGATTGTGAGATGGAGATAAGAAAATATAAATTAGTGGTGAAAAGATGTGTGAAAAAGAAGCTCAAAAAAATAATTAGAATTCTCATGAGCTCTTTGAAAAGAAAAGAATACAAAATTATCAAAAAGAGCATAAGAGATTCAAAATGAGCTAAAAAAATGAGTTTGTTGAAAATATTAGGAGAAGGTTGGATGGTGAATAGATGGTGGTTCTAGTTTGTTGAGTTGACGAACTCAATTTAATTTAGTCACTTGGCCAAAATTTCCCTACCCTTCACAAAAAGCCTACATTACAACCTAATGAAAGTCCTTTTTGATTCTAGACTTGTGTGCACATTCTAGCAGTGGAGATATTAGAAAATTTGCAAGTGTATGGTAGAAATTTCTTCATACATGTTGTTGAGTGATTTCATCTATACCTTAAACACTTGAGAGTTGAGCGATACACTTCCTGTGAGTTCTTCCACAATTGATGGATTTTCTGTCTCTTTCAAATTGCTTGTGTGTAGTGGATTTTTGATTCTTGACTGTGATGAATCTTGTGAGGCATTGCACTTTAATTGCATGATCTTTTGATTTCTTTCTTGCCTATTGATTGAGGACAATCAAACGTTCAAGTTTGGGGGGTTTGATAAGCTCATTATTTTACTCACTTATCTATATTATTTTCTACTATTCTATGTAGTTTTATTGAGTTTATATATATATATATATATATATATATATATATATATATATATTACACATGAGTCTATATTGGGTGGTATTATGCGTGCTTTGGTGTGTTTCTACAGGTTATAGGCCAAATTCACTGGAAAACCATTCCGAAAGCAGTGACGTGCAAGAGTAGCAGTGAAGAGTTCTTCTCCACGAGGAATTCGGGCTATTGGTGTATGGTAATGGATAGAGCTTCGAGTTAGCTTTCCAACGCAACTGGAATCGGGTCAATCGGAGTTCGGAAGAGGAAGTTATGGCCAAAACCATGAGACCGCGCAGAAGGGGCGAGACAGGACCACATCGATCGACGTGGACATTTCACATCGATCGACGCGAGTCTACTGACGCGAAAATTTGATTAAACTCGAATTATATCATATCTTCAGCCCTAGATTTGATAGGATACACATCCACCTCTATAAATAGCCCACTAAATTCGACTTTTTAGGAACCCTTTCATATTTTTCAGATCCATCATCATATTTTCATTCTGCAATTAAGTTTTTTGAGTTTTGAGAGTTGTGAAACACGAAACCCTTTTATTTTCTAGTAAGTTCTTTACTTTTATGCAATTTAATATATTTTTTTTTTATTTCTATCTGCGATGAATGGCTAGAAACCCTAGCGGGTTCTAGGGTTTGATATTATTATGGGCCTATGGCTGCATGTTTAGGATTAATTAATTAGGTTCATGATTCCTGTGTTTATTTTATAATTCTAGATTAATTCATGGACCGAAAGGTGACGATTAATTTAGATGTCTAGTTATTGATAGAAGGACCGAAATGTGAATATTGATAGTGTGATTAGGAATGCATGATATACTCTATACTGTCCAATGAGATGTATTAGACCATCTCCAGCAGTGCTGGAGAATGGCAATTTATTGCAAAATGCAATCAAAATTCTCCCCAGCAGCTCCTCCATTTGCTATTTGCATTTGCATTTTAGCAAAAAGTTGAACAGTCTTCTTGCAAATTTGTAGTTATACTATTCACATTGCCATTTTTTTTAATTCATTTTTCGTTTTTTTTTGTTTTGATTCTTTTTTAATTATTATTTTCGTTTCTATTTCTTTCTTTATTTGTTTTAGTTTCTTTTTTTTTTATGTTTTGATTCTTTTTTCGTTTCCATTTATTTTTTTTTTGATTTTTTTAATTATTATTTTCTAATCTTTTTCTTTTCTTTGTGATCATGAACAACTTATAAAATATAATTAATAAACTAAGTACAATTAATAACCTACAAATTAATAACTTATATAAAATAGAACACAATACAAATTAAAAAACACTCAATAAAAAGATAGCACACAAAATACAATACAATAAAACTACTTATGCATAATATGATAATTGAGGATGAACGTGATCTTAATGCACCTATTAATGATGAAAGAGAAGTAACAGAGCCAGATGTTGAAATAGCAGACGAAAGAATAGATCAATTTGAAACATTTCTTGCACGATTTCGAAAAATTAAAGATAGAACTGCTCATTTTGCACTCCGTGATGCTTTGATTGACCATTTGTGGGATGAATATTCAAATGCATAAGGATGAATATTCAAATGCATAAGAATAATATGTTGTGATCTCAATTATTGTATGATTGTATTTATATTAAATAAAATGGTTATTTTGTGTGAAAATATATTTTATTTATAATTTTGTAAAGTAATTTATTTAAATATTAATGTTAATTTTTAATTAGGAATTAGAAAATTATAAATATGAAATTAAATACTAATATATAAGTTAAAATGTGATATAATAATTTGTTTAATAAAATTAAATAAATAATAGAAAAATCAAAATGGAATATTCTTTTTAGAGTGAAATATAGAGTTGACTGCTGGAGATGAAAAATGAAAACTGCAAATCTAAACTGCAAAATAGAAAAAGTGGGCTGCATTATAGAGTTAGCTGCTGGAGATGGCCTTAGACTATAAGAATTGAACTGATTTGCTTATCAGATTGACTAATTTGGTGTTCTTGTGACCTTAAGGAGATAATCACTAATTAGTAATCTAGGTTATATTTGCCCAACCAAGGAAATATATCATTATTGCAGTATTCCACATGTTAAATTAATTGGTTCTTACATGTTATCCATAATAAGATTTCTTCCCTAGAATCTGTGTTCCTTTAAATTCGATTTCAAAACCTCTTTAATTTTCAATATCGTCATCTTTATTTTCCAAATCAAAACCCCGATTTTCTGTTTCCTCAAACAATGAATCTTAGGATCATAGTTAGTACATAGGATAGTTTCGTTATACAATTTCCCTGGATTCGATAACCTTAGGATTCTTTATAAATTTTATTTGCCACTGTTGCTATAATTTATCTGTAGATTTTACAGTGATCAGCACGCACAGCGGTGCTGTTCGGACAGATCGGCACTGCTACTAACTCTCTGTTGAAGCGTGATAAGTAGTCCCTTAGGGGTTCGCCCGGCATCTGGATGATGGTATAGAGATCGTCAGGGTGTTTGTCCAGCCTCTGACTGCTCTAATATTGCCTTAGGAAGAGTTGATGCAGCTCGGCGAATGTGGAGATCGAGCTTCGTGGTAGATTTATGAGCCACTGAAGTGCTGGCCCCGTTAAGCTTGACCTGAAGCTCTTTCACATGCAAGCTTCTCGCTGCACGCTCGGTATCGCCAGTGCTAACATCTTTTATCGGTATACGGCTATGTGGTTCTCCGGGTCGGTGGTTCCGTCTTAGAGGACGAAACTGGGCGGAGTGAAGCGATCGGGGAGTTCGGCATCGGCTATCTCCGGGGAGAAAGGGGATTCCGCATAATTTTCACGCGATATTGTCCTCTCCAGAGGAGGCAGGCCTGGAATCCTGGCGATGATCGACTCGATGTAACTGAGCCTTTGCTCAAAATGATGCTCGATTTGTGTGAGAGCGTGTCGGTCGGGTTGTCCCCCTGCGTTCTTTAGTTCGGCAGGGGCATTCGGAGTCCGGTCCTGGCCCCCATCATCAGTCCGGTTGAAGTCAACCTCTAAAGTTCGGGTTGCAGTCCTATCAGTGCTCCTAGGCTCTTCGACAATGGGGCGTGCGTTGGCTTGGTGCTGTAGCCTTCTATTCTACTTGGGTTACGTGCGCAATTCTCGATAGCCAAATCGGCATATAGGGGTCATATATATAGGGGTTGGCGAGTTAGGGTTTTGTCTAGGGTTCCCGTGAACCTCGCTAGTTTGTTGGGCGGCGCTCCCGAGGATATTGGGGTGGTTGAGCCGTGGGCGGTTGGTCATCTCCGAGATTCCCGCGTGCTTGCTGTTATCTTCCCGTTACTCCTCTATCGAGCTTCAATTGACTGTTGGGGAGTTCGATGTGCACGTGAAGGATTCTTTCCTTAGCATTCAGACTGCTTTCCTTAATGGTCGAACTGCTGTTGGTAGGGACCTAGCCTCATCGAACTGCCCTGCTACTCTCTTCGCGGACCGCCATCTTTAATGTACCTGAAAAAAGACAAATCGAGTCGTGTATTGGCCTCTTAGTGGATCGAATGGGCTCAACCCCAACAAATTCTAACTAGTCAGCATTCATAGTAGCTAATTTATGGGTTTCAACCATCATCAAAATATAATTATTAAATGTCTAAAGTTCAAGATTTACTCAAGATACTTGAGTAAGATTTAAATTAATATATTATTTTTAAAAAAAAGGTTTTGAAGACTTGAGTGGACAGCAAACCAAGAAAATATAGTTTATTGGTGTTGTAGCTTAAAAAACTATGGTATCCTAGACTAATGGTATTTCATCTAATCCATAAATATCAGGAAAAGTAGACCATCTGCGAGGAAGAGAGATCTGCGGCAGCAACGGTGAATGGCCCTTCATAGATCATTTTGGAGATACTGTTGCTTGCCGGTGCCGTTGGTAAAAGTCGAGCGACGACCGCCGTCAACGGCATCCCTATATTCTACCGTTCAAAAGGAAACGCCACTCTCACACAAAAGAATCACCGCCACCGCCACCGGCGCCGATATGCGTAAGCTCCCAATACTGCTCTTCGACATTATGGACACAGTTGTCCGCGACCCTTTTTACCACGATATCCCTGCCTTTTTCGGGTATTCTTACTCTTTCTGCCCCTTTTCCTCGTCTCTTCATTCCAACTCTTACCAATTCACGATTCTTTTATGCCCGCGTTTTATTTCGACTACACAGTTTGTGCATTGATTGCTAAGCTTCTTTTCGATTTTGAACAGTCTAAATCTAAATAATTGGGCATTGAATTGAAATGGGCATGAATCTTACCCACTTGTGAATGAAGTGTCAGCTTCTCAGCAAGTAAGGCAGAAGGCATCCCCTACTTTATCTTACCATTGGTAATTGGTGAAGGGGGAAGTTTTTTTAAGATTAATTTGAATTTACTGCAGAAATTCTCATTTGGATTGCTAATTGTAATGAAGTAGTATGAGTTCAATTGCAAATATATAAGAAAATAATATTACATTATCTTATCTATTCTTCATACAGTACCCAAAAATAAATGTTAGGAGTATGTGCCTTGCTTACATGTTTTGTTTTGTTTTTTTTTTAATTTTTTTTTAATAATTGAATTACAATATTGAATTAGGCCTGAGAGAGTTTGAAGAACTCGGTCTCTTACTTGCTTAGGAGTGAGGGGTACTGATGGCTACAACTCCTTTGGAACCTTCCATACATTTTTGTTATCACTAAAGTAAATACTTTTAACAGTTTACTACGTATGCATACTTTTTGCATGGTAAAACAGTTAACTGTTTCCAGTTAAAGGGTTTACATTAGTACTCAGTCTTCTCGGGGATGTTTTAATTGCAGTAGAGACCGAATGCTTCTTAGGGCCACGGTTGATTTGTATTTTGTGCTATGTTATGCAGTAGGAGTTAAAGCTGAGATCATATTATATATTGAATATCTGCAGTGCTTCTGAATACTGTCCCCGTGCCTTCCATTACACTTGAAATCTACTTTGATGGATGGAGCTTTTTTTTTTCTACACACCTTTCTAGATGAGCTATTTTTTCTACAATTGGTGTTACTGTTGCTTTATTCATTTGTTTTTGTTTTTCAGTATGTCTATGAAAGAACTTCTAGAATGCAAGCATCCTACTGTCTGGATTGAGTTTGAGAAGGGTCTTATAACTGAGGTATATTGGAAAAATTAAGAAATTTACTATGTTGACGTATATAATGGAACTACAGAATGCAGCTATCAAACCACAGTCTTTCAATTCTTTTTAGTGCTCAACTTAGTCAAAATTAATAATTTACTTTGCAATTTATTACTTCCTTTGTCATGACCTTCTGCTATGGCCAGGATTCAAATATCATGCCATGGGTCATGTCCAGTCATGGGCTCATGGCTTCTGTCCACCACATACTTCCTATTGTCTCTCTCTTGCTAAACAAGCAAATACATAAGTAATTTGTCTTCTTTGGTTACTTTATAAGCTGATTCAACTTCAAATAAATGAAACCACCACTGCTTGAGAGTTGGCAATATGAAATTGAGTCTAGTAGATCGCTTGCCTATAGCTGTTTGTACAGCCCCAAGTACCCTTTTAACCTATAAAAAACATTCTATAAGGAAAGCATTTTGAGAAGACTATCTACTATCTGGACTCTTCTAGCTGATATTATTTCAAGCATTTAATCTATGTAGCCTATTAGTGGAATGCACCATTCACTTTTTTGCTTAAATTTTAGTGTTCGTATGCATAAGCACATGCTTGTATATAGAAGTTTAAGGACGGGAGGCTGATTGATTTGTTTCAGGTGGAGCTAGCTCAAAGATTTTTTAAGGACGGGAGGCCGATTGATTTGGAAGGTAAATTTAACAGCATGAAGAGTAAGGCATGGCCTTTTTTTTTTTTTTGATTTGTTTATTTGTTTTTTGTCAATGAACATAACATTCATAGTTCCTCTGTGAATTTGGGATCATAGCTGAGTGTCTTTAATTGGAGCATCTATTTTGCTGATGAGAACTTAATAAGTTTAATAGCACAATTTCATATTTGGAACTTAATAATCACTTCTTAGATAAGATCTATTTGAATGTTGAAAATATAACTTGTTTCTTGCAACATGTCTCTGCTTGAAATGGGCTTGATCATCCATGATCCATATGATCCCTCAGAGTATATCTACGTAATCATCTTTTATAACCGATCTCTCCTGCAATGCTACGGCCACCTCTCTAAATCAAGCTGTTACTCTATGCGCTTGCAAATTGCTGCAAGCTCTGTGAATCTTATCTTTTCCTAATTTTATAGGAAAAGAAACACATTTTATATGTTTATCTCGTTATTTATTGTTTCAGCTTATTGAATATATTTTTTAGCCTTAGAGTTATATTTCTACTATATATCCAAGCTCTCACTCTTTTGATGTTAATAGGGTTCATCTCATATGATTGCTCATAGCTCATAAACCTATGATTAATGTATGACATTTATAACATTAGGATCATGATGGCTTTCTTGCAGGCCTCAAAAACGTCATGAGAAGTAGATATGCCTTCATTGAAGGTGTCGAAGAATTACTTATTGATCTAAAAAACAATGGATATGAAATGCATACTGCGACTAATTATCCCATCTGGTATGTATAAGGATTCAATCCATGAAACTCTGAGAAGCATTGTCCTCTAGGTTGACTTTATAATCTTTCCTGATGCAGGTACGAAATCATTGAAGAAAAGCTAAAGCTCTCATCCTACTTATCTTGGACATTCTGTTCATGCACAATGGGTACCTTTTACTCGCCTAACCTTTTTCCCTTGTTAGTCTCCATATTCTGATGGTGTAAGAAGTCGATTGGGCAGTCATGTAGCTATATATGTTCTATCCTATATGTTGAACAATTCACATGATATATATATAGTACCAAGTTTTGCACCGTAATGGACAGGAAAGTAGAAATGATATGTCGGATCTATAGTCATTTGGCATAAGGTGTCGTTCTGAGGTTTATGCTAAATGAATATATGCTATATTATTATTTTGCTTTTGGGTTTGTGGTGCATCATGAATTCTACTGTGTTCCAC
Organism: Plectranthus barbatus; assembly: GCA_026898455.1. NCBI lineage: Eukaryota > Viridiplantae > Streptophyta > Magnoliopsida > Lamiales > Lamiaceae > Plectranthus > Plectranthus barbatus. Next base: position 47,755 of record JAPKLW010001222.1, read on the forward strand.
GAATAAATATTTTGGGCACGTTCAATGTATTATGCCCCGTAATCCTCTTATAATTTCACATTTTACAGAATATTCATCATCCATATCGATGGGATAGTATTGCCCACTGTGTACTTCATGTCAAAAAAATGAAGCTCTTCTTTTGCATTCTCGTTCGCTGTTCTGTGTTCAAGTCTAAACCTTGTAAAGATGTGCAGGAAAGAGAAAGCCTGATCCTGATTTCTATAAGGATATCTTGACGCACTTGAAGGTGGACTCAGCATGCTGTATCTTTATCGATGACAGGTAAAATTACTATACTGCAGTGCTCATTGACAATTATCTTGGGTGCTAAGATTTGAAACAATGACAATGTATTACAATTGCAAAATTAATAAAACAAGAGTATAGCCTTAATGCTGCGTGGAATTCTTATGCTCTGAAATGAAGTTGGTTTCCACAGAATATAGCATAGAATGTGATTGAGATTATAGGGAGTTGATGCAGCAAATAGCATGACATGAATGATGACACAAAACATTCATGCATTCCAGGATGAGAAATGTTGAGGCTGCTGTTGAGGCTGGCTTCCTTGGCATTCTCTTCAAAACTGCCGATTCATTGCGTAAGGATCTCTCTGATCTTGGGGTCGTTTTAGAGACCACCAGATGATTTCCTTTATTACTTTACTTTACATTGAATGAATGTTTTTTTTTATAATAAATATAAAATAGAATGCATTATTTTAAATTTTATATTATTTGGATGTTTCCATAGAATAATTTATTGGATAAGGGTATTTGATTTCATGGAATTACTACATGGTCCACATTGATTCAGTTTAGCAATATACATGCTTACTTCTTGGTATTAAATATACTTGAATGAACTTTTATTAATAAAAATTCACAAATCTAAATTACCACTTAATTAATCAGATATTAATTAAAGAAAAAAATAAATACTAAATTATTACACAGCTTGATTGGGTGGAATCAGCTATATACATAACTTGTAAAACTAGCCTAAATCATAAGAATTTGAATTTCTTAAGGAAAATTAGTGAATATCTTTAATTATACATGATAAGGGAAATTTATCGTACATTCTTTTGTTAGAAAATTACTTATTTCGTCCGGTGCCAATTGTCTTCTTTCTTTTCAGTAAAGGAATTAAGGTTGCGAGTGTAGAATGAGTTCGTAGAATTAATATTTTATTGTTGAGTGTGAAAAAAATTACCATTTTTAAAAAATAGACAATTTATTTGGAACACCTAAATTAGTAAGAGAGCTTATTCAATTGAGAGGAGATAGTATATTCTAAACTTTACCTTTCTTGAAAATTATAAAATTATATTTTAAAATTTATTTTTGCTGGGAATCATGTCTCCCATCAACAACAATGTTGGAATTGAGTTGTTATTTTTGTTATTTACAAACTGTTATAAAATACCAATCATTTTCTATTTAATTAAAAAAACTGTTACTTTTCAATGCAAATCCAATTTTCGTGTCAATTTAGTTGTACAACTCAAAATTGAGATTCACGACTCAATATTTCAAGAAAGATGCATACTTTGATGCCATTTTTGTAGGGTGTTTGATTTCTTGATTGAAACAACTTGCTAGTTTAAAAGTAGCTGCGAACAGATATATTTCTAATATTTTTATTTAGGGAGTTGTTAGTGGTTGGAAACAAATAATCAGTCATAATCTCTTTAAATTGAGTAAAGATCAAATGCTAATAACTGAGAATATATTAACTAAAAATTAATCATTATCGTCGATTTTGGTGTATGGATAATTAAGATTAAGTTTTTTCAAAATTACAATTATATTTTTTAATAGGGACGATTATGCATTTTGATGAAGCATAATGTACTTACTAAACAAGCATTATATTCTAATGACAAATATTATTTTAATTAATAAATATAATATACTAACTAATCAAGATGAGTTAACATGTTAGTTTAAATAGTTGGTTTGCATAATATACACTCCATATAAATATTATTGAGGTTCAATTTGTTGAAAATGGAGCTATTGGAACAAAATAAGAAATACCTTATTAACAACAGCTATAATAGAAAATGGAATGAAACTGAATGTAAAGCAAATGAGACCAAACAAAAATGACTTAAATCAACGTAATAATAGTTAAGAAAATGTATTCCTACGGGAAACTTTGTAGAATAACAGTAGATCCAATATTATCTCCTCCATCCCTTGGAATAATAACCAGTCCCCCTTTATATAAGAACAACTCGGGCACAAGTGTCACCCTAACCCTAATTAATCCAACGACGATTTTTTCCTAGATTCTCAGCATCATTGTAATTGCATGTCTAGTGAGAAGCTTGTAGTCGTGGGCTCTGAAATTATGACGATGTTATGGAGCAGTTTGGGGCTACTTGGTTTGGTGTGTTTGGCTATGTAGGAGTGGGCTCTGAAATTATGACGATGTTATGGAGCAGTTTGGGGCTACTTGGTTTGGTGTGTTTGGCTATGTAGGAGTCCCATTGAGCCAGTTTGATTTGCATTGGCCCCATTAAGGGGCATTTATTTATTTGTAGTGGAGTTGTTTTGAGCTCTTTTTGGAGGTAGGAGACCCAGTTGCGTGGTGCGCGCTATGAGTTGACCGTAGGGATGCGAAGCGCATCCTTATCGTGTCGATCCGTTATCGATGTGACCCGTTAACGCCTAATCCGTATATAATTCGCTAAGACAAATCAAAATTCGTATCCATATCTGATCCGTTAGAATCTGATCCGAATGATCTGATATAGATGCGATCTGAATGATCCTTTAAGAACTCGATAAGAATTCAATCTGATTGATACAATAAGAATCCGTTTCAATAAACACAATTAAAATCCAATAAAAACTCAATAAGGTAATACAAAATATTTATATTTGCTTCAAATCTTTTGCTAGATAAATAAATAAAACCGCGACTTCGTTTGAAATTAAAATTCTCAATCAAGCATACTAAAATACCTAATACAAATTAGAGGGAGAAAAAAAATTTATTTGGATTTTAAAATATATATAATATAATAAATTCTAATGGTTACATTTATTCTATATAGTAAATTGCAAGAGTTAAGACAATTGATGAACATTCAGATGAATATAAAATACTTACATCAACATTCAAGTTCAAGATCTCACTAGCTAGTTCATCGGTTAATACAACTTCATTGAAAACTTAAAGTTGAGAACAAAAATAAATTAAAATGTAAACTATTCAATATTGTTAATATGAAGAAAATAAATATTAAAACATATAATGAGGAGATCAATAAATAAATAATTTTGTGATGGTAAATAAAAAAGAATGAACAGGAACAATAAAAAATTAAGAAATTTGAGTTTTTGAAAGAACTTTACACCTAAACTATATTTACATATAATGGATATGTGTATCTGGTCCGAATCCAATCCATTTTAAGGATTATCTGATCCAATCCGAATCCGATCCAAAATTTTCATGTCTTTATCGCGTCAATTCGATAAGGATTCATATCTGATATGCAAACGTGGTCGGGGCGGTTACAAGAAGTTGAAGGGGCACGGTTACCTAAACCGCCTGCTAGGAATATTGTTAAAAATATTAACACCCTTTGGTTGTCAATGTATGTTTATTAATTTTTGGTACATCAAAGCTCAAGCCGATCTAGTTTCTAGCAACTTAGTATCGAGTCGAAATGTAAAAGTCCTGTATTGGTTACATATATCGAGTTGTAATAGAACTAGAAAAGAAGAATCGAAGAATGCTGAAGGAATCAGCAGACCTGAAGATTGCTGAAGAAGCTAGTAAAGGCTAGCAAACACGAAGGAATGCTGAACACGCTTAAGAGAATGCTGAAGGAATAACACAAGCATGTTGCGAGATCTCAGCAAGACTGCTAAGATGTCAACATTACATCAACTGTAAACAAACACTCAACAACAATCATGAAAATACAAAGTCATAAATCAGAAGGATCCAGATCACAAGGAAACTCGACGAATCATAAAAAAGAACAATCAACAGACACAAAGAAGGTTTCAAGTTCGAACTAAAAGATCCATTCTGACAAAGACGGCTACGAATAGGAGCTACGCCAATCAGAGACGAATGAGACTTGGAGAGTCACTGTGCGTTGCAGAAAAAGGAAGAATAGATATTGGCGAGCAATCCCTCTGAGTCTAACGGATAAGATTCAAACAACCGTTTGAATCTTCACCTACAAATAGGTATCGTCCAGAAAAGATTTAAAGGTTTGCGAAATTCCATTAACAGAGATAACAAGAGAAGACCTCCATAAAACGATCTCTTATTAGAAGTGGATAATCTAATAAGTAAACGTCTACATGTGTAGCTTGTTTATTTTATTATTCATAAGTTCTAATAGAGGAGACTTCTTAAAACAAATATTTAATTCATGTAAGAAGTGGGAGTTCATGTGTAAACGTTTACATGTGTAGCTTGTGTATTTGATCTTTCATAAGTTCTCTAGGATTGAATTAAATGAGACAACCTTGTTATAAAAGATCATGCGTCATGGACCTGGTGTGTGTATGAAAAATCGATTTTTATATGAGAAGGTTGGTTTTATGGTATGTTAACTTAGATTTCATCCAGAGTATAACTCATTTGTGATGTCCCTGCTCAGTAGGATAATATGGTCTTGGTTAGTCTCTAATTATTGATTCCATTTGTCTAAGGAGAAACTGGCATGGATTGGAATTAAAGGACTGAAATTGAAAGATGTAGTCTGGTCTAGTGTCTGGTCAATAAAATTACTTGGGCAATTGGAGGAAATAATAATATTGATTTATCATAAGGTTGCAATATTTATGTGTTTCAATAGTTTGCAATTATGTTTTAATTTCTGCTTTAATTTATTAGTTTCAGACACGTCTTTACCAAATGTGATCAATATCTTAGCACAAAACCAATTAACTGGTCCTAACTTTCGAGAATATAAACACAACTTAGAATACATCCTTGCTGTAGAGGAACACAAGTTTGTTTTTTGATGAGCCGCGACCGGTTGAAGTAAGGTTGAAGTAAGTACGCACCTTAAAATACACTCACTCGTCTAGAAACTCCTTGTTAGCCTGATTCTTCTTCAGGTTGAAGTAAGGACGCACCTCGCAGCCTTAAAATTGGATAGTTTGATGTTTTCTTGTTCTTCCCAGAACATAGGTTGGTTGGCAACGCCCGTGATAATCAGATTCCCAGAGTAGGAAACTGACTGCTATGAATATTACTTTGAAAAGTAATATTCACGAAGTAAAAGCTTCAGCCTCATGCACTTAGAAAGATGCACAGAAGTAATAACTTGAGTTAGAAACTCAAGTCTCATGTTCAGATAACACGGAAATTTAGAGAGCTTTGAGTAGAAAGTTTGGTAGAGTGTCGACTCAGTTTTTGCGTAGGATTTTCTATATTGATTCTGCTGAAGTGTAGAGCTATTTATAGGCTCTCGATCAAATTTTTGAAATTCTATTCATTAAACTCACACTTCCAGCCGTTAGAGACCAAGATTGGGTCGTCCAATCATACCCATTCTTCTGGCTTTGATCTGCCGCCGACTTTTACTTTTGTTAGTGTACTTTCTACCTACTTTTGTCAGACTAAGTTTCAGTCCGAGGAATTTAAGTTTCAATTCCTTGTACTGACTTTTGACATTTCGTTGAGACATCTCGAGTCTGACTTCGGATTCCTTATGTTTCACGTGTTCTTGAATATTGAAACTGAAAACTGACATTTCCAAGTCATTTTAAGTTTCCATCTTGGCTCAGGAAAACCCAATTTCCAGAAATTGAGTTTTTGGCCTTACTAAGTTTCAAGCACGAAACCTTATCTTCGGTACTTCAAGTTTCTTGGATTCTTCTCTTAAGTTCAAAAACTTGGTTCTAGTCATCTCGAGCGACGTCTTTTTGAATTCCATCATCAGAAACTAAGTTTTTGATCACTTGTTCGATCTTCAGCATCTAAGTTTCTAGTCTATTATAACTCGATTGATCCTATACAAGGATTACATTTAGAAACTCTAGAAACTTAATACGAAAGTAAGTTTTGACACATCAAAACATTGAATTAGGGAGTAAACTGAAACTTAGTTTAGAACAATTTTCCCTTTTTGATGTTGTCAAAAACTACTTAACTAAGTCAGAAAAGAAAAGGAAACATGGTGAACTGAGTTTACATCGACACTACTCAGAACACGAGTCCTTTATCTGACCTACTCTATTTGATCTTCCCCCTGAATTGGAGAGATATTACTCGATTAATCCAAATAGTGTGAAATGAGTAAGTTTGTTGATCACACTGGAAATGTGAGTTCATCCAGGTTCAAAACAATCAGATAGATAGATAGATAGATAGATAGATAGAGAGAGAGAGAGAGAGAGAGAGAGAGAGAGAATGAGGATTGTCTTCAATTCAGTTTCCAATTTTTCATTAGATGAAGAAAATTACAATTACAATAAAAACCAGAAACTAAGTACAAAAACTGAATACCCAGAGGTTCATTGAGGAGGTTGCTCGGATGAAGATGGCTTAGATCCAGACAGTTTTTCCACCAACTCCATAAGCGTTTAAAATTGGGCTTCCCTCCTCTTCTCCTCAATTTATTCCCTCCTGATCCTCTCAGCCTCCTCAGCCTCCCTTCTCTTCCTTTCTTCCTCCTTCTTATTCTTCCTCTCCTTCTTTTCTTTTATGTGCTCCTCTTCCCCCCTTTTGACAATATCAACAAGGGTCGAGACTGTAGTTTTGATGGAGGAGATGGATTCAAACATTTCAGTCTCTTTCTTGTCTTTTCATCAAGTCTCACCTTGATTTCTTCAAGCTGACCTTGAAAGTAAGCTTGCATCTCGTGAGCATGGCGGTCGGTGAGGGACTTGAGGTAGATTGAATTTGAGTGTCAACATTTGGGTTCCTGGCCATCTCAGTAATAATGACAGTGGGCACAAACGACACCACTTTCAAAGACATCCTCCTCTCTTCCTCTTTCTTCTCCTTCTCGGCTTCTTATTTCCTTTTCAGCTCTTCTTCCTTTCTTTTATGTTCTTACTTAGCTTCTGGCCTCTATCAACCTCCTTATCTTCTTGGCCCTTATTAGATTTGTAGTCTTGGCCAGGTTATCACAACCAGAGCTGATGATAGCATGAATAAGCTCAGCTGCTCTCTCCGCAGTAGATTGCACAATCAGTTCAGCAAACAGAGAGAGAACCTGCTCTAGTTCCTTCTTTTCTTGCTCAGCAGCTGAAAGCTCCTCCTTGGCTTTCTGTAACTCAACTTCCACACGCCGTTGCTGCTCGGAGAGTCTCCTCACCTTCTCAATCCTTGCAGCTATGTATTTTTGATATGCTTCCGGAGTTGGAGCTGATACTGACATATCTTCAAACTCATTTTGGGTAGAAGATACCTGAGATATTGGAGGTGTAGAGATGGGGCATCAGACAAAAAGATATAGTCAACTGGGGGGAGTCTGTGCACATCTAAATAGGCATTCTTCTCATCAAAAGTTTGTTGTCTAAAAGCACGAATGGTCAGAAGCCTCATCCTTACTCCCCCCCTCATTCATTTGCCTGGACTCAGCTTGGGCACTCCACTCTTTTGCCCATACCTCCTTCGATCTCTAGAAGGTTAGTCCCAATCTAGCCTGCATGATAAGATGGTCTTCTTCGTTGAGTTCATACTTGACCAGATCGAACCTTCTCCACCTCCTAAACTCTCTGCGCAACACCTCACAAGCCCCAGTTTTCTCAGCCAATTTGATAAGATATAGTAAATTTATTTTTTCAGACACTCTGCACTCTACCCTTTCAGAAATCTCTGTGGCCCAAGGAATCAACTTAGCATTGTAGGGATTTGTGAATTGAATCACTTAATCCTTTAGCCCAGATCGTTAATTGGAATATAAAAATTAAATTGCAATGCCTATGATTAATCCTAGCATGCTCCTATTGATTATGCATAAGAGGGTTTATGCGAAATACCTGGATTGTAGATCCTGAAGAACGTAGTGCGCAGAGATTTGATCCTCGATCATCTTTCTTGCGCACCAAGATTTATTCCTAACAAATTAATGTAGGGTTTGAGTCTACGATGGACAACGCGAGTTGCCATTAATTAAATACTTGCCAAGGATCGTTCTTAGGGTACCAGGAATTAATTTCAATTAAACAAATCATGCGATCCTATGCATGCTCCTACAATATTAATTGCAGAGGATGGATTAGAGAGTACCTGATTTCACCGTTTGATCTACAGATCTAGATCGGAGCCAATAATGATGAAATAACCTTGGATCTGAGATAGAACGCCGGCGATGGATAGTTGTTCCTACAGATCTGACCTTCTGATCTGTTCCCTTGCTCCTTGGAAATCTGGTGAGGATTATCTACCAAGTTAAATCCGAGATCTGGAGGAATCGATCAGTTCCTCCCACCGGATAGCCGCCGCCGTCTCTCTCTATTTTCAATATACTGAAAACCCTAGTTATCACAACTTAATGATCTGATAGAGAGAAGGCCTTATATAGTGTTAGGGTTTTGAGAAACCCTAACCCTAATGGTCTGTGAGCAATTAATGGGCCAGACCAAGGATCAGATGCAAATAATAAAGTGGGCCATCTTTATTAATTAATCCTTCCTTGTTCAACCCAGAACATAATTAATTAATAAAACATTGTTTTAACCTTCACCACGGTAACAATGCTGACTCGCCCCTTTATTACCACGTTATTAGGAACGGGTTGCACCAAACTAACATGATCCACATATTTAAGGTTTTAGACATTCATTAATTAATTTGGCTTATGACAATCAGCCACAATTAGTTAATCTCTTATTTCCTGAGTAATACCACTCACTCCTTTTCACTTATGCCTGAATTAAATAATTCAACCTGCAGGGTTTAGCATAATGAACCTTGTGAGCTCCTCAGGGAATGTCACCATCCTGAAACGGATATGCTTACCTAAACGTCCAGACTAAGCAGGCCACACACAAATTGCCAACACCCAAACTACGGGTATAAGAGTACATGTAAGACTCGCCACCATGGTAAATCAAAGTGTGGTCAATCTGCGTGTGCCCCTTATCCTTCAGTTAGGTTTAAGATCATAGGAAGTATGTTAGGGATCTGGCTCATTCATATGTCAATGAGAATGGCACATCCCACTGTTGATCCCATCAATACATAACCATGTACCGACACATCAAGTAGCTAGGATAAGCCCATTTATGAACCGATGTGCCGCAGCTTAGACCGACAGCCTATCCAGGGACCGTCTCAGCTGTGATACTGTTTATATCTCGCTAGGTCAAACGATTCATATGATCCTCTGTGATCTCCTACACACCATATGATCATCCCTATAGGCGAGATAATAGGATATTATGGTTCGTTGTATGTTTGTTCTATCAGACAGCGAGTATTGTTGCGGCAACATATATGAAGACCAGTGTACAAAACACTTAATCATATATGCTTTCAGTATATAATCCCAACAATTAAGGAATTAAATCTATGAAATTAATTAGATTAATTTCGGAAACAAAAAGAGGATAGAGAAGTAGAAAACGATACTCCAGATCTGTTCTTCTGATCTGTATCCCAACTCCAATCCGAATATCTGGTGAAGATTCCCTTCGGATTCCTTGCCGATTGAGAAACAGAATTTCCTCCTCGTTTACTCAGATCTAGTTGATCACACACAACTCCCAAATCTTGGTTTGCTTGTGTTGCAACTTATGATCTTGTGGTGTGCTGAGATCTGAGAAACTGAAGCCTATTTATAGAAAATTCTGGACTCCTATTGGGCCTGAGTTTTCATGGGCCAGACTAGGACTAGAATGCAAATAGCAAATAGGGCCGATCAATTAATTAATTCTCATATTCAACCCAGAATATAATTAATTAATTCATATTGATTCATTTCACCAGAGAATCAATATTGTCCTACCTATTTGTTACCACATTGTGAGGGACGAGTTGTATGGTCTCGGTATATCCCCACATTTAAGGTTACAGATATTCGTTAATTAATTTAGGCTCTGACAAGCCATTTAACAATTTTCACTTATGCTTGAACTTAATCAGCCTGCAGGATTTTAACATAACGAACCTTTTGAGCTACTCAGGGAATGTCACCATCCTATACTGGATGTGGTTACCTAGTTCCGGTACTAGACAGTCATACACAAACTGCTATCACCCAAGATACAGATATACAAGCCAAACTAGAGCCTTTCACTGCATTTCAAAGTGGCACACAATTTGTATATACTTTTGTACCATTACTTAGGTTTAGGATCTCATCAAGCCATCAAGATCTAGATTCCTTTATTGTCAGATAAATGAATTGATCTTAACTTAGGTCCTTATCAATGCGTACCTCCACACCAGCATACCAAGCAATCCAAGATAAGATGCTTATTTCCGCGTATGCTGCAGCCTACGCCAATAGTCTATCCTGGCACTGTCTCAGCTGTGATAACCATTTATATCTCGCTAGGTCAGATGATCAATATGATCTTCTGTGATCTACTACACATTGTATGATCTCCCTATCGACGAGATAAGAGTGTTTGCGACACATGTTTGTTAATTTAGACCGGAGATGATCATTCAACATCTATTAACCAATCAACCTTGAACATAATATACCAATCATAATGCTTTCTGTATATAAATCCATCAAGCATATGCTACATCAGTAAGACTACTCGGTGGGCACCAACATCTTAACCTCTCAGATGAATTTTCTGGATGTGGTAGCCCACTGAGAGGAATATTGTTCTCACCAATTTGACTGGGCTTATAGAATTGTTCCTTCTCTCTTTAATCCCAGGGATGATATCTCCACAACCCATGCATACAATTGGAATAGTCAAACTCCTCATGGATGTTGGGGTTTGTCAGTTCTGTCTCTTCATCAGAGGGTATGAGGGAGTCATCAGATAATAGTTCAAAATCAATATCACCTCCCTGTCCACCGTGTGAGGACTCAACATGGCCCGATTCAATCTGAAGCTCAGTAGAGTCAGTTTCAGACTGGGATTGAGTAATGCCAGTTTCAGCATGGGAAGAGACTTCCCCTTGCACAGTCTCTTTCCCCTTCTCACTTCCTTCCGCCAGTTTATCCGGGGTGGTCGCCCGCAATCTTTCGTCAATCTCCTTCAAAGATTTCTCTTGTCAATGTTAGGTGTTGATGAAGAAATTCCACCTTTAATTTGATGTTTTGATGTGTCAAAACTGTATACCAATTTTTAGTCATTAGAGTTATTACTTCGTGTAATCCTTGTATAGGATAATTGAGTTGTAATAGTTCAGGAGAAGCAAACATCAAAAAATTGTGGAACAATTTTTGAGGATAAAACTGTCCGAACAGAAGGACCGAAGAAAACTCTAAAGAAAGTTCTAGAAGCTATATGTGAAGAAAACTGTGAAGACAATTCAAGAAGCAAGGAGTCAAGAAAACTGTGCAGACAGTTCCAAACTATCAAGGGAGCAATAACAATGAAAACTGTGGGCATAGTTTTTATAGAGAAACTGTCGAGAGGCGCTCATAGTTTCAGACCAGCACAGTCTCACTGATGACGGTAAAAATTGCAACACTTTATCACGTTAAATTTATCAATCCAAGTTCTTTCAATTCACTCTAATGAACATCATTTACTCGTTTGAAGGAACTTATAGCTAGGCAAGCACAAGTCGTTGAGTGTTTATCTAACTAGGAAAAAATCATAAAAAACCTTGCATAAATGAAATAAAGCATAAATCCAATCATATTTAATTATTTTCCAAAGTTCAAGCAATCAATTCTCTCCAATTAGGTAGAAAAAGTATCAAGTGCAACAATGAGATAAGAGTGAGTATTAAATGAATGTCAATTGTGTTTAGTTTGAATATAATCATGTTGTAAACTATGTTTAATCCGTAGGAGATTAAGCAATCGACCCTACACTCGTTAACCCCTTGTCACGGCGAGCTAACGATTGATGATGCTAAGACTCGCAAATAACTACATTATTAAGCCCTAGACCACTCCAAATAGAACTTCAATTATTGCCCTACGACCTAGCACCGCACAAGGATTGGAGCTAAAATTGTATGAATCTACACTATTCACGACGATTCCGCCTGCGTGTTGGCTGCAACGTTCACATCAACTACCTCCTAAGCTGGCTATTACCTACACCTAAGAGGTAAGGAACAAAATCTAGTGCAATTCTCTCAAAGGAAAGTAAACAATCAAAACTCAATCTCAATTCAACACAATATCCATCCAATCAATACTCACAATAGAGTTTAGTTCCTCTTACCTTCAATTGTGTACAATACAATAGAGAAAATGATAGAATCCACTACAAATTGATAGGTCAAATGATGATCTCCCTCAATTGTCTTCCTTGTACTCAATCTACCTCTTGATCTTCTTTGACCTTTACCAAATGTAGAGGAATGTAGCCTAGATCTCCTTGAATGTGGATGGGGAGTGTTTGGAAGATGGATTGGGAAAGAATTCCCGTGACGGTTATTTTGAATTTTACAAAAAGTTCTTTTAAAATTTGAAAATCTCCCTTTTATAAATGAGCTAACAGGGCCTTGGATCGCCCAGTCGAAGTATGGCTCGCCCGGTCGAAGCTGGAAACCGCCAAATTGCTGGGAAACCCGCTCTAGCTCGTCTGGTCGGATTTGGCTCAACCGAGCCTGCTCTCTGTTGGCAAGGCTCGGTCGAGCCTGCTCAGCTCGGCCAGTTTTGCTCTCTGTCCGGCTTGGCTCGGCCGATCAACACCTCCAAACTCCAAACTCGTGCGATTTGCCTCCAAAACTCCACCAAAGATGCTAGTTTATGCTCAAAACTCATCCTACAACATTCAAAACACAAAAATACGAAAACAAAACCAAAGAACAACAAAAACATATGATATGAGGGTAAAATGGCCACAAACATGCACGCTCACACATCGAAAATTAGGTCATTTTACACACATATCATAATCCCCCAAACCTGAACCTTTGTTTGTCCTCAATCAAAACAAAGTAAAGCAATCCATGAACCTCATGAAACAACCTCATAGCTTATCTTGATTATCTTGGCATTCCCTAATCAATCGAGATTATCACCTAACTTTGTGACACGGTTAATGCTAATAACTTGAACCACTCATCAATTTTTGATAAAGAAATATAAGAACTCCCTTACGTGTTTAGGGACGATGAGCATCACTCATTCACAAGATATCGAGCACAATTTCCATAGGCTTGAAACTATTCTCACCACTATACTACAACGAGTTGGCTCCTAAAATAAAAAAGGTCTTTGTTTTCGGTTATAACGTGGCTTACTAAAGGGTAGGTGGTTTTGGGCTAAAAGTGACAACTTCTCCATTTCCCAAAACCCCCAAACTTATTCTCTTCAATCCACTTCAAACCTGATGCTTTTTATTCATAACATTTCTTTTTTCCTTTTCTTTTTTTTTCTTTTTCATATTTTTCCAACACCATCATTCATTCATTTCAAGGTGCCTCTCTTTCTTTTCTTCCTCTTTTTTTTTCTTCTCTTTCTTTTTCTTCTCAAGCACTCAAAATATTTTTTGGTGCTTCATTTTTTTAGGATTCACATCAATCCTTTATTTCATACCTTCAATGCCTCAAGACTTGCAATACAAAGATGCCAAACATTCCCAACCCAACTCTCATCACCGTATTCACCCTCATACACTCTTTCCCCCCAAAATTTATCCTAATAATCTCAAAGGAAACCCACCATTAAAGCACAATCACGGGGGTCGAAGATATGAAAGGCAAAATTATGATAACAACCACCTTATACTCCTGGAGTGAAAGGTAGGACTAAGAATCGATGGCCTAATATCATTTTTTAGTTACCAAACTCATGCCAAATAGATAGAGAATATATGCAAGTTCTAGATCTTGTGCTCTCAATCTTGCCACTCACAACCGATAAAGATAAGACAATATCATGGCTCAAACCTCACAGCTTTTTATCAAGTCCTATGCATTAACCACACACAAAACTTGGCAATTCAAAAGTTCAACTAAAGAATGCATTGACAACTAGATTCCGCCCTATCATTGGTCAAAGTATATATCAAGCTTACTAAGTAAATCATGATTCAAACCTCAAGTTCTTGTTTGGGTTCATCACACACACACAAACAAGCACACAACATTCTAACAACAATCTACATGCCATGAAACAATTGTAATGAAGCTAATTGGCAAAAGAAACGAAAGAAAGCGTTACCCATCGGTAGACACGATCAAACCGCTCTCCCATGCCTTATTTGTACCTACTACAAATCAACACAAACACCACCAAACTATTGAGCATAAACAAGCCATTTAAGTTCTCATTTCCACTGACTTTCCACAAACCAAACATCAACAAAAATAAAGCAATATCCACTAGCTCCACCATTCATACCAAACCATTCAACATATCCAAAAACCAAACCAAATAGAAAGAATTAAATCTCATGCAAGCTCGCTAATAATCCATCAACAAACCATTCAACTAAAATTAAAACATCCAAACAACATCCACATCCAAATCATCATTCAAAACCAAAGTAAAGGTAGATCAATACCATTATACAACCAAATCGAAGATCAAATCATTTAAAATCAATTCAAACTAAACTAAGCTAAACTAAGATAGAGACAAGAGTGAACCAGAGTAGAGCACCGGATACCGACCATCCCCCCAAACTTAGTCAAGTTAAACTAAGTTTGCAAAAAGGTATGCGGTGCACTCTCACTCCCCCTGATCTGCTGGTGGTTGGCGAGTCCGGTGAGAGAAATATGGAATGGGCACTCGGCGATGGAGCTCACGGACATCCTCCTGCAAGGTCTCTATGCTCCGGTCAATGCCATCGAACCTCGATGCAATGGTGGCTTGATCCACCAAATACCCCTCCCGGAAGGTAGCAAAATCATCATGTAGAGAATTCATCCTCATGTCAAGACCCTGCAAGGAAGAAGACAAAGAATCGACCGTATCAGTAGTCCTCGTAAGCATAGACATCATCTACCGCTACCATTCTGTAACTGAAGTCTGCCGGGGCTGTGAAGGTGCACGGGTGCTCGGGCCAACGTCCTTAAGATCAGCCCGCTCCTCTGCCGATAGATGACGGAGGATAGAGAAATACCCATTAGTGGACAACACACCTACCACATCCTTATGCTCATCGGTGTCCAACAAATAGTTGGATCTAACAGTCAAATCCGAAACTGTTGTCCAATTCGGACGAGGCATCGATAAAGCTAAATTCCCAAACTTGTAGTAAATAGAGCCTCGCTGCCCAGGAACCAAAAATTGTCCTGCTAATAAAGAGTTTGAATCAAAAAATAAAGCCGGAGCGGTTACACCCGACAAGGGCACCCCTACATGCTCAAACAACGGAGTGATCATCCCACAACTAAAAGTACGGGTGTTGGTATTAGCAACCCGACTCCACGCATCCATCAACATTGCCCCCAGGGAAAACTTAATTCCATTCATCAAAGCGTACAACATATAAAGTTCAGATGTAATCACATTACTCGACTCATATCTCCCACCAACTGAACCACCAACAAATTTCTGTATATAACGAATAACAGGATTCCTAATTGAAGTAGCACGACAATTCTTGATATTAAAATTCCGACCAGGTGAAATACCAGTTATCACCTCCCAAAAATCCCCCATGCTTACATTCTCATGCAGAAATATAGAATCAGGATCACAACCATAAATTTTGTCAAGCTTAGCCCGCTGATAGAAATATTCCTTACCTTGGAGTTTAAACATCATGGATAACGGTATTCCTCCCGCACCTTTCATGACTGTGACGGAGGCAAGGAACTCCCTTGACAACTCCATGTATCCGGGCCACTTAGCATTGAGCAGCTTCTTCCATCCGATGCCGCGGAGGAGACTCCAAACATCATCCTTCAACTTCAAGGCTTTCAACGTCTCCTGACACAAATACTTGGTGCCTACGACTTGCCAATTCGCCAACTCTTGTATTTAGCAAATTCCTCATCGTCGAATCCCTTTGGGCGACCACTTGATGAAGAAGACTCACCGCGCGCTCGTTTGCTAGCCATAATCAAAATTGAAGGTTAAGATATGAACAAATCAAAGCAATAGGGTATTAGAGAAAATTAGAGAAGAAAAATCTCGACCAAAATGAAGATGAGGCAAAATGGGGATCACCCAAAATTTAAAAACCGCGCGCCGCTCATACGAGCGACAGATGGCTTGACCGAGCGAGGCCTCTATCCGGGCTGCTTCTGTGCGTGCGCTTGAGCTCGGCTGAACCTGCCTCGCTTGGTCAAGCGAGGCCTCTATCCGCAATCCTACTGCCTGGCACGGTTGAGCTCGGCCGAGCCTGCCTCGCTCGTCCCCCTTCTCGATTTTTTTCCACAGTTTTTCTGCATAATCCCGGTCACTTCGCCTCCAATATTTCCGATCTTCAATCACATTGACAATCAACATTGTAGAACCACAAACAATCAAGAATCCTTCACATCAATAAACAACATTATTCAACCAAAATCGAAAACTATCAATTATTCAAACATGAAAATTAACAAAATTAAAAACCATTGGGTTGCCTCCCAAAAAAGTGCTTTTTTAATGTCGATAGCTCGACGACCATACCTCACAGTCAATCATGATCAAAGGGTGCCGACCCCGAACTCATACCTCGGTCCATGGTCACATGATCCTCCGGGAAGAACAACTTCCTTCTTGCACTCCTAGGTGGATCCATATCCACTCGAGCCTTCTTCAATCTACTTTGATCTAGCTCATCTTCATCCCCCGGATCTTCGTTATCTTCATTTTCCTTGCCCATGATATTTAAGCCCGGATCAAGCACATCCTTCATCCATTTCCTTTTTCCAGCTTTCTCAATTTCATTTTCATTCACATTTTTTGGAGGTAAAGAGAACACAACTTCTTTACCACAACATCGGAATGTGAGCTCACCATGTTTCATATCGAATAATGCATCGGCCGTGTGCAAGAATGGCCTTCCGAAGATCAATTAAATGCCACCCTTGTTCTTCATATCCACAACAAGGAAATCGCCTGGGAAAGTAAACGTCAAAACTTCAACATGAACATCTTCGACAATCCCCTTTGGGCAAAAGAGAACATGATTTGCCAATTGAAGGACTTGGCTTGTAGGTTTGAGACTTCCAACCTCCAATTCTTTGTACAAGTCCCATGACATGATATTAACACTAGCTCCGGAGTCACACAAGGCTTTCTCAATGCAAATATCACCAATTTTACATCCAATCACAAAGCCCCCCGGGTCCTCCTTTTTGCTAGCAATACTCTTCTCTCCTTGTTCACTATTTCCCAATTCACAAATACTACCATCCAAGATTTCCTCACCTCCAACAAGTTTATCCAACATAGGCACTCGTTCAATCTCTTCCGGTAGCGGCATTTCAATGTCTCCTTTCTTCACATAATCAAAGAAATGCACATTCTTGGTTTGCTCATCATTCTTTGTTTCCACCTTCTATACTTCAACCCCCTTCTCTTCTTCAACAACCAAACTCGACTCTTCTTCAACTTCCACCATTTCAACCTTAGGAGTCATCACTTCCAAAATTTCCTCCATCCTACTTTCACCTTCAACCATATTACACCCTTTCTTTTGTACCACTTCTGTGTCACTTCGGAATTTCCCAACTTGATGCTTACCACTCAATTGCTTAGCAATTGAAGAAATTTGAAGTTGAATTTCTGCGAACATGCCATCGTATTTCTCAAATCGCTTATCAATTTTCTTACTTGGATTCCTCCTCGACTCTTGGTTAGCATATCTACTATTTCCCCCGGTATACCCCCCTTGGCTACTACCTCCCCCTTCAAGTTATAACGGAGGATTAAGAGCATTGTTCGGGTTTGCATAAGAGAAATTGGGGTGAAACCGATTAGACGGATGGTAGTACATATTACCCGGTGGATTGTATTGAGGACGACCATTAACAAAATTTACACTTTCTGGGTATGACTCTTCATGACGAACCACCATCATTTCCTCATTTCTATTCCCCGAGGTAGATAATGCGTCAAGCTTTCTTTGCATAGCCGCTATTTGCTCCTTAATCTCCTCACTTTTCTTAGCCTCGTTGACCGATTTTACCGATCAATAATCTTTCCGTTCTTTAGGCCAATGAAAACTATTTTCAGCCATTTTCTCAATCGTTCTCCAAGCTTCTTCCTCTTCTTGGTCGAGGAATGCACCACCCGATGAAGCATCCATCATCACTTTTGTATTGTAGTTTAGCCCCCCATAGAATTGACAAATTTGTTGACTCCGGGAAAGACCATGTCTAGGACATTTGCGTAAAAGCTCTCAGAACCGATCCCATGCTTCATAAAGCGGTTCATCGTACCTTTGCCCAAACAATGTTATATCGGCCCTTCTCTTCAAAGTCAAACTTGGCGGAAAAAACTTGAATAAAAACTTTTCTCTTAACTCTTCCCATGTGGAAATGTTCGATTTGTCTAAACCTTCGAACCAATTTCTCGCTGCATCCCTCAAGGAAAATGAGAATAACCGCAGCCGTATTTGATCTTGGGGAACTTGGTTGATCTTTATGGTATCCGTAATCTCCAAGAATCGAGATATGTGAACATTCGGATCCTCGGTTACATGTCCCCCAAATTGATTGTTCTGGATCATTTGGACCAACTATGGCTTAATCTTGAATTGCGTAGCATTCACTCCTAACCAAAAACCTCCCGTTATCAGTTCCACTTGAGGTCAAAAAAGGTTTTGAAGTGGTCTATGAGGACCATTCCTCTCATTTAGCATAGCTTTCATTAACTCAAGCTGTCTCTCTACAAGCATTTCCTCAAACACCTAGCATACACTTCTTCAAACTTTCAATAATTTCACAAGACCTACTAGAAGACTCCCCGGCAACGACGCTAAAAACGTGATGACAGTGAAAATTGCAACACTTTATCACGTTAAATTTATCAATCCAGGTTCTTTCAATTCGCTCTAATGAACATCATTTACTCGTTTGAAGGAACTTATAGCTAGGCAAGCACATGTCATTGAGTGTTTATCTAACTAGGCAAAAATCATAACAAACCTTGCATAAATGAAATAAAGCATAAATCCAATCATATTCAATTATTTTCCAAAGTTCAAGCAATCAATTCTCTCCAATTAGGTAGAAAAAGTATCAAGTGCAACAATGAGATAAGAGTGAGTATTGAATGAATGTCAATTGTGTCTAGTTTGAATCAAATCATGTTGTAAACTATTTTTAATCCATAGGAGATTGAGCAATCGACCCTACAATCGTTAACCCCTTGTCACGGCGAGCTAACGGTTGATGATGCTAAGACTCGCAAACAACTACATTATTAAGCCCTAGACCACTCCAAATAGAATGTCAATTATTGCCCTACGACCTAGCACCGCACAAGGATTGGAGCTAAAATCGTATGAATCTACACTATTCACGACGATTACGCCCGTGTGTTGGCTGCAGCATTCACGTCAACTACCTCCTAAGCTGGCTATTACCTACACCTAAGAGGTAAGGAACAAGATCTTGTGCAATTCAAGCTCTCAAAGGAAAGTAAACAATCAAAATTCAATCTCAATTCAACACAATATCCATCCAATCAATACTCACAATAGAGTTTAGTTCCTCATACCTTCAATTGTGTACAATACAATAGAGAAAATGATAGAATCCATTACAAATTGATAGGTCAAATGATGATCTCCCTCAATTGTCTTCCTTGTACTCAATCTACCTCTTGATCTTCTTTGATATTCACCAAATGTAGAGGAATGTGGCCTAGATCTCCTTGAATGTGGATGGGGAGTGTTTGGAAGATGGATTGGAAAAGAATTCTCGTGATGGTTATTTTGAATTTTACCAAAAGTTCTTTTAAAATTCAAAAATCTCCCTTTTATAATCGAGCTAACAGGGCCTCGGATCGCTCGGTCGAAGTATGGCTCGCCCGGTCAAAGCTGGAAACCGCCAAATTGCTGGGAAACCCACTCTGGCTTGCCCGGTCGGATTTGGCTCGACCGAGCCTGCTCTCTGTTGGCAAGGCTCGATCGAGCCTGCTCAGCTCGGCCGATCGAGCTCTCTATCCGGCTTGGCTCGGTCGGTCCTGCCCTGCTCGGCCGTCGAGCTCTCTATCCGGCTTGGCTCAGCCGGTCCTGCTCCGCTCGGCTGGTCGACGCCTCCAAACTCCAAATTCGTGCGATTTGCCTCCAAAACTCCACCAAAGATGCTAGTTTATGCTCAAAACTCATCCTACAACATTCAAAACACAAAAACACAACGAAAGAACAACAAAAACATAAGATATGAGGGTAAAATGGCCACAAACATGCATGCTCACACATAAAAAATTAGGTTATTTTACACACGTATCACTCACGCCAATAGAAACACGTGAAAAGCAAGGATCCGATTAGTCATAAAGAGCATTGAATACTCAATGTTAAGGAACAAAGATACACTCAGTTATAACTGCAGTACAACGTTGTTCAAGTCTGACACAACTAGACAAAACTGTCTCTGCAAAAGCATGTCAATGTTAAAAAATGGCAGAGGAGCAGGTCTGCTCCAACAGAAAAGATTGGCTTTTGATTGGGCATCATTCCAATTGTCTCTACCGGCTACTTTCAGAAGATTTAACTATAAATAGTAGGACCAGAGAGACTAAAAAAATGAACCTACGAATTTAAAGCGCCATTACTCTGTCGAATTCAAAGCTCGCAGCATTCAAAGCTCTCAAGAAAATGGCATTAACTCCGTGTGTCATTTATTGAACATGAGGCATTCTTGCTTACTGAATCATCTGTGATTCACCATGTGACCTTGAGTACACAAGGATTAAGTCTATTTGACTTAGTCTTTCTTTGGTGTTCTTACCTTTTACGTGAGAACATAGTAGCCTGGTTCTCAGTCAAGGAACAGGTTCTTACGGGCTATCGCCAACTCTCGAGCCTTCTGGGAAGAACTCAACCATCCATCCACCGGAGAAGGAGAAGAAAGGTTTGTCCTCAATCCATTTCCGATGACTGCCAGTTCTGAGAAGACTTCGAGGTGTTACCTGGCTTCGAAGAACTGAAGAAGGAGTGAAGATCATCTACCTGGGCGAGTGAACTAGTTCACTGCGAATGGTGGTTTTCGTGGTGATTGTCTATAGATCGTGAGGAGTGTATACTTCATTACTTAGTAAATTACCGGATTAATTTCCTAAGAGTGGACGTAGGACATAAGGATCCGAACCACTATCATATCCTGTCTTATTTACAATTTTCGTTATCTTTCTCATTACACAGTTTTCAACTGAGTTTTGAAACCTTCAACACTTCACTTAAGTGCTGCAGTTTATATCTGTAAACTGAATAATTAAACTATTGGCTAAACACAGTTTTATAAAATCGAAACTGGGAAACTGGCCCCTCAGTTTGAGAGTGCAACTGCTTATAAAAACTTCCGCTGTACAATTATTCATACTTTGATCAGGGACCAACAGTCAGCAAGGACACCTTCAATAATAAGATTAGCTAGTTGTGCTTCTAGACTGTCCGGTTGTACAGGGTTGGTCGCCCCTGTCTTAGTTTGATACGATCCTCGTTGGAAGGTTTAGATCGCAACCTAGGAACTCAAACGGTACGACTCAAACACGATGCAGAAGCAAACTGAAATCGAACGATGGAAGGATCCAACACCTTTGGATTAAAAAACCTTCAAGTACCGTAGTCCAGAATAAATCTCCTACGACCTAAGAAGCGAATTGACCCAACAACGAAGGATATACGCGAAGACACCACCAATGGATATGACTGTCCGATTGATTAGTCGAAATCAAAATCCTATGGAAGAATAGAAAATTTGAGCTTTCAGAAATAAAGAAGAAAACCTCACAAATTTTATTAAATTGAAAACTGAATCAAAATTGTTCCATACAAGGCCTATATATATGCAACTCAAGCCCTAAACTAATAAGGAAGTATAATTTCGAAAATTAACTTAAAAATTCGAAAATTAATAAAGCAAGGCCTAAACATGTTGGCCCAAAATAAAGGAATAAAATTAAATTAAGCTCAATTACTACACATAATTAAATTAATAATTTTTGGGCCTTCGTTTAACTCTTCAATCAGCATCGATTCCTTGGAAACAATTGCAGCCCAAATATCTTTAATCAATAAGCTCAATCCAGCCCTCAAAGTTCTTGCTCGAGCTCTAGTCATTGGCCCACTCGGAATGTAGATTGGATCGTCTCTCACAATTGCTACTTGGGCTCTATCATTCCCCTCCTCTTCAAGAGGATTTGTCCTCAAATCCAAGTTGTCTCCTACATCAAAAGGACTTAAATCAGCAACATTAAACATAGCACTAACATCATACTCACCTCGTAAGTCTAATTTGTATACATTATCATTCACTTTCTCCAACACTTGGAACGGACCATCTCCACGAGGTAACAACTTCGATCTCCGCTGCAAAGGAAACCTCTCCTTTTGCATATGCAGCCAAACCCAATCTCCAGGCTCAAACAACATCTTCTTGCGCCCTTTATTTGCTTGCTTTACATACTGCTTAGTACGACGCTCTATGTTCTGCCTTGCCTTCTCATTAGGGGTGAGCAAGAAACCTAAAAAACCAAAAACCGAACCGAATTTGAAAAATTTTGAGTATTTTGGTTCGGTTATTTCGGTTTTTGGTTCGGTTATTTTTTTTGAATATTTCGGTTCTCAGTTTTCAGTTCGGTTATTTTTTTTTCAGGACCAAAATAACCGAATAACCGAATTTATATATATATTATTAATAAATACTCCCTCCGTCCCATTATATTAGTCCCATATTCCTTTTCGGTCCGTCCCATTTATTGGTTCCATTTCCTAAAAAGGCAACCTTTTTCCCACTCATCAATAAAATATTAATTCTTCTACACTAATGCACATTGGTTATTGTGCACACTCCTCCGTCCCTAATATAATGGGACGGAAGGAGTATATAATATATATTTAAATTATATATAAATATATATTATAATATATTATATAAATATATTTTTAATATATATATTAATATAAATATATAAAATTTTAATTTTTTATTATTAATTTATTAAATTTTTATTAAAATTTGGTTATAACCGAAATAACCGAAAAAATAACCAAAAACTAAATAAGAATTTCGGTTTGATTATTTTGGTAATTCGGTTCGGTTCGGTTATCTCAAATATAAATTCAGTTATTTTGGTTCGGTTATTTTACAGGCCAAAACCGAACCCAATAACCGAATGCTCACCCCTACTTCTCATGAATCTGCTTCACCAAATTAGCTCTTTTCTGCCCATCAAAGTTAGTAAACTCTTGCACAGGTAAAGGAGATAAATCCAAAGGAGTCAAAAGATTGAAACCATAGACAATCTCAAAAGGGGAAAACTGAGTAGCAGAATGAACTGAACGATTATAAGCAAACTCAACATGAGGCAAACATTCTTCCCAATTCTTAATATTTTTCTTAAGCACAACTCTCAACAATGCAGATAAAGTCCTATTTACTACCTCTGTTTGACCATCAGTTTGTGGATGACAAGTAGTAGAAAACAACAACTTAGTTCCTAACTTACACCACAAAGTCTTCCAGAAGTAACTCAAGAACTTAGAATCTCTATAAAAAACTATTGTCCTAGGTATACCATGCAATCTAACAACTTCTCTAAAGAACAAAGCAGCAACATGGGTTGCATCATCAGACTTATGACAAGGAATAAAATGAGCCATTTTAGAAAACCTATCAACAACTACAAATATAGAATCACTACCACGCCCAGTACGTGGCAAACCTAGCTCAAATTCCACAGAAATATCAATCCAAGGTGTAGCAGGAGTAGGTAAAGGAGTATACAATCCATGGGAACTAGACCTAGACTTAGCCTATTTACAAGTAATGCATCGAACACAGATCCGCTCAACATCACGTTTCATGCGAGGCTAAAAGAAATGCTCATGCAACACATCCAAAGTCTTAGCAATGCCAAAATGACCCATCAAACCACCTCCATGAGACTCTAACAACAATAATTCACGTAGAGAACACCTAAGAATGCACAATTTATTTCTCCTAAACAAAAAAACAATCATGCCTAAAATACTCACCACTAGCAGATGTCTCACATGCTGCATAAATATCACCAAAATCCTCATCAGATGCACACAGACACTTAATGCATTCAAAACCAAGCAACTTAGCATCTAAAATAGAGATTAAGGCATACCTGCGAGACAATGCATCAACCACCACATTTTCCTTACCTTGCTTGTGTTTGATGACATAAGGAAAGGTCTCTACAAACTCCATCCACCTTGCATGCCTCTTATTCAGCTTGTGCTGCCCTTTCAGATGCTTCAGCGACTCATGATCGGTGTGAATAATGAACTCCTTAGCCCACAAATAATGCTGCCACGTTTTTAAGGCTCTCACCAAGGCGTACAGCTCCTTATCGTAAGTAGGGTAGTTCAATGTCGCTCCATTCAGCTTCTCGCTGAAGTATGCCACGGGCCTCTTCTCTTGCATCAAAACTGCACCAATACCAACTTGAAAAGCATCACATTCAATCTCAAATGTCTTAGAAAAGTTAGGAAGAGATAGTACCGGGGCATGTGTCAACTTACACTTCAGTAACTCAAAAACCTTCTCTTGCTCTTCTCCCCATCGGAACTCCTCAGTCTTCTTAATCACTTCAGTTAATGGGGCTGCAATGCTGCCGAAATGGGGTACAAAATGCCGATAAAAGTTGGCAAGTCCGTGAAAACTGTGAACATCACCCACATTCTTAGGCTGCGGCCACTCTTTGATAGCTCGAATTTTCTCTTCATCCACCTGCACTCCATCTGCACTAACAACAAAGCCAAGAAACACCAACTTATCTATGCAAAAGATGCACTTTTTCATGTTAACAATCAATCTCTCCCTGCGAAGTACATCCAAAACAGACTTCAAATGTTCAAAGTGATCATCATAACTCCTACTATAAATCAGAATGTCATCAAAATAAACCACTAAAAAAATGCCAATAAAAGCTCTCAAAACATGGTTCATAAGACGCATAAAAGTACTAGGAGCATTGGTTAAACCAAAAGGCATGACTAACCACTCATACAACCTTAGTTTAGTTTTAAAAGCAGTTTTCCACTCATGTGATGTGTTTTGTATACTGAAAGCATTTATTATAATGAGTATACAAAGGTTTATTTCTCCTATCTGTTGACAATCTTACATGTACGAACAATGGTATCCTCTTGTCTCACCGATAGGGACGATCATACAGCGTGTTGTAGATCGCAGAAGACAGTATGATCACTTGAACTAGTGAGACATAAACCTGATCACAGCCGAGATAACGTATGAGGATACGTCTGTCCGGATGGCTGCGACATTGTCGGAATAAGTAGTCTATCTTGGTTACTTGACATGCTGGTACGCAGGGGTGGCGTGTTGATGGACCACAGTGAGATATATTCGTCTGTCTGACATCAGCGAATACAAGATCTCATTATATTGATTGAGTCCAAACCCTAACGAAGGTTCAGGGGTTTGCACGGGTTGACTGTTGCTTTGACTTGCCATGGTGGAGATTCTAAGTAACGTGCTCGTATATTCGCATCTTGGGTAACAGCAGTTCATGTAGTACCGCCTGAGACTGGGTTTAGGTAACCATATCCGGCGGTGGCGCAGGGCCGCGCACGGCACGGGCGATGGTGTGCGGTAGCGCACGTCTCGGGCGGACGGCGGCGATGACCGAGGGTGCGAGCGTGCGGCACTGTGCGTGGCGCAGTGGTGGCAGTGTCGTCGTCGGCGGCTGCTGTCCCGTCGTGGTGGTTTGTGCAATCCTGTGTAAACCCTAGGGTTTGCATTGGGGTTAAGGCTAATCATCAGATCACAAAGGCCTAAATCCCAAAAGATTTGGTGGATGAAGATTTGAAGGCCCTGGAAGAATTGAATAGATTTGGACTTATCCAAATAGCTTCAAAATTCAAATTGTAATAGATAGAATTTATTTTTATATTTTGTGGGGCCACGAGGAATTTTTTTGTTTGTCTTAATTGTCCTCGTATGATATATGTGATTTATTTATGTGCGCAATTAAGCATGTGTAGATAATAGGAAATTCATGTTTTATCGCTTTTATTATTTACAGCTTTCCAAGCATGCCTATGTGATTAATTTCTTTTGTTGGATTATATTGTTTTGGAAATTTTGGGGCTTGTTTAATTACATGCAAAAATTTGGAAAATATAATAACAAAGAAATTATATGTGCGCATATAAGAAACCTTTTAAAAGAAAAATACTAAGCTGATTTTTTAATTAAAATCAATAGACCTCCACAAAGCGGTCCTAGGCTGTGAGTGTATCTCTCGTTCTATTAAACGTCTACGAGTGTAGCTTGCTAGTTCCTAGAGGTGCATGGGTACGGTTGTTGGGATTTCTAGACAAACAATTTAAATCATGTGAATAGTGGGAGGGTTTTGCGTGAACGTCTACGAGTGTAACTTGCGTAGATTTCTTTCACAAGTATTCTAGGATTGATTTAAATTATAGATAACAAAAGCCTTAAGGGCTGTGCGGTATGGTTACGTGCCATGCTAAACTGTCTCTTTTGGCTGGAGTTAAATTTGTGGTTAATGGCTTAGAAGCATCTTAGAATATAATGCAAGAGTTGCATCCCTGTTCTTGAGAGATGGCTTGGTCTAAGGTTTTCACTAATTATTGATTTCTAGTGTCAAAAGCTTCCTGACATGGTAGTGTAATTAAATGGATTGGGGCTTAAAACCCGCAGTTCTGGTTGAGGGTGACATCGTAAACGTTTACGAGTGTAGCTTGCGGTGGGAACTCTTGGGCAATTAGTGGAAAACATATGTATTTGATTTATTAAAAGGTTTTCAATGCATTTGTTTTCGAAGTTCTACATGTATGTTCTTATTTAAGATTTTTATTATTTTCAGATATGTCTATGTCTACTGTCGATTATTTACTTGCTCTCAATCCTCTAATTGGTCCAAACTTCCATGAATGGAGATACTGTATTGAGTATATTCTCCTGACTAAGCAACACATGTTTGTTCTTACTATGATGCCACTTGCCCCACGTTACCATAAAGTCTCTAGACGTGATAAGGAATTCTATGATAGATGGGTGGCATCTGCAGATTTTACTTACAAGTTAATCTCGGATAACATGTCTAGAGAACTGAAGCACAAGTACATGGGCTATTGTAGCTCTGTTGTGATCTGGAAGGACTTAGTGGCCACGTATGGCGAAGTGGAACGAACTATCAACTGTGATCTCGTGAAAGACCTTGTCTGTAAGAGAATGGTTAATGGCAGTTCAGTGACATTGCATGTGATGATCGGGCTAAGATCGATATAATCCTGAACTCTTTACCGCTTTCATTCTATGACTTTAAGAAGGATGTAGCTAAGAGAAGTGAGTACTCCTTCAAAGAGTTGCTCACTGATCTCATAGCAGAACAGTCCTTCGTACCTTTATGGTAGTCTGAGTTATCAGATCTTGAGCACAACTTGGGCACATTGAAAGATGTGGTTCATACTGTGTGCAAGAATATGATTGATTGCAGATCACGTGAAATGAGGTCAAATGAGATGAAGAGGGTTGGTGTCACCTCAAGTAAGAACGCATGCGGAAGCAAGGGACAGGGTATTTGTATTTGTGATGGAAACATGTTTAGCATCGGTTTCTACTCATTCGTGGGTATTGGATACTAGAGCTACTAATCATGTTTGTTACATTTTGCAGGGGTTCACACCGAGGAGGGTGCTGAAGAATGACGAGGTTACCATCTCAATGGGGAACGCAACACAAGTGAGTGCAGCTGCCACAGGAGATTTCACCTTGTACTTTGATGATTCTGTTTTAACTTTGAGAGATGTTTTGTACGTGCTGATTTTCGGCGAAACTTATTTCAGTTTCCAAACTTTATGTTGATGGATATTTAGTTATTTTTGATAGTGGTGTTTCTATCATTGGTAATAACGGTGTTATCTGTCGTGGGATGCTGAATAATTCTCTCTATGTTGTTAACTGTAATCATAAGTCTTCCGCAAGTATTGCATGTAATTCATCCGTAATTGATAATCCTAGAAAGAGAAAACTTACTTCTTCTGATGAGGATCTTACATATCTCTGGACCTTGAGACTGAGTCACATCAGCTTGAAGCGGATTCAGAGACTTGCAGATGACGGTACATTGGACTTAGTCCGGGCTGTACCTTATCAAGTCTGCGAATCCTGCATCGGGGGCAAGATGTCAACTAGGCCTTTCAAGGCTAGTCAGTCTCGAGCAGAGGAAGTGTTGGAATTGATCCATTCTGACTTATGTGGACCGATGTCCACGCAGGCTCGTGGAGGGTACGAGTACTTTGTCACTTTCATTGACGATTACTCAAGGTACGGATAAGTTTACCTACTTTGCTACAAGTCTGAATGCTTTGAGAAATTCAAAGAGTTCAAGGCTGAGGTAGAAAAGAAGGTCGGGAAAACTATCAAGTCACTGCGATCTGAACGCGGTGGCGAATACCTCGGTAACGAGTTCCTGCAGTATTTGTCATAAAATGAGATTACATTCCAGTGGACTGCACCGGGTACTCCCCAGCAAAACGGTGTAGCTGAAAGAAGAAATAGAACTCTTCTAGAGATGGTAAGATCAATGATGAGTTATGCAAACTTACCAATTTCGTTTTGGGGCTACACATTGGAGACAACAACTTACGTGCTAAATGTGGTGCCTTCTAAATCAGTTCCTAAGACACCTTCTGAGCTCTTCCTTGGTCGCAAACCAAGTTTGTGAAAGTTTAGAGTATGGGGCTGTCCGGTACACGTACTGTCGAAGGAACCAGATAAGTTAGAAAGCAGGTCAAAAGTAATGCTGTTCATAGGGTATCCCAGGCAAACGAAAGGTGGTTACTTTACTATCCTGAGAGTCAAAGAGTTGTTGTTAGCACCAACGCTAGATTCTTGGAGGACGAGTATGTGAGTAATCACAAGTCAAGGAGTGATATCGTTGTTCAAGAAATTGAGAAGGAGAATGCAATTCCAAGGAAAGGGGAACGTGTAGATGTGGGTGCACCTGTGATAGGTTCAGCACCACAGACATGTTCTTCAGTGCAAGGTGCAGGACCACAAGTTACTGCACCTTCTACTGACACGGCACCGATGCCTCATCGTAGTGGGAGAGTTGTTTTCCAGCCGAAAAGGTACATGTTCGTGGGTGAGTCTTTGGACTTGAGCCTGGAAGACGGACATGAGGACTCTGACCCACTGACTTACGAAGAGGAAGTGCATGACAAGGATGTTTCCAAATGGCGTGTCGCCATGGATTCTGAAATTGAATCCATAACTGCTATGGATGTATACCAAAAAACTGATTTGCCGGATGGCTCTAGGGCCATAGGGTGCAAATGGGTATACAAGAGAAAGAAGGGGCGGAAGAAAAGATCACGACTTTTAAAGCCAGGCTGGTGGCAAAGGGTTATAGTCAGAAAGAGGGCATTGACTATGACGAAAACTTTTCACCCGTAGCCATGCTCAAAACTGCTTTTCCAAACGGTTACCTCGAAGAAGGTAGGGACATCTATATGCTGCAACCCGAGGGTTACATAGGCAAGGGCGAAGAACATCTTGTCTGGAAGCTTAGGAAGTCCTTGTATGGAATTAAGCAAGCTTCAAGGTCGTGGAACTTACGTTTCAACGATGTGATTATATCCTATGGATTTGCATAGTTGGAAAATGAAAGTTGTGTTTATTGACTTTGTGTCAGTGGGAGCGTGGTTTTCCTCGCACTTTACGTTGATGACATAGTCCTATTTGGAAACAACGAGGGAGTGATGTCGGAAATCAAGGCTTGGTTATCCGAACAGTTCCAAATGAAGGATCTGGGAGAAGCTGGCTACATTCTTGGGATTAAGGTCTTACGAGATCGTAAGACAAGAATGTTGAGCTTATCCCAGGCATCCTATGTGGATACTGTGATAGCCCGGTTCAGCATGCAACTCGCCAAGAAAGGCTTGCTACCCTTCAGACATGACATTCATCTTTCTAGTGGGCAGTGTCCTCATACACAGCGGGAGAAAGATGAGATGAGTCTTGTACCATACGCTTCGGCGGTGGGTAGCCTCATGTATGCGATGCTGTGTACCAGGACAGATATCTGTTATGCCGTTGGCATGGTAGCAAGATATCAGTCTAACCCTGGACAGGCGCACTGGACTGCTGTAAAGCACATCCTCAAGTACTTGAAAAGTACTAGGAGTTTCTGCCTAGTTTATCATAGTGAGGATTTGTGCCATGTGGGTTATACAGACTCGGATTTCCAAGGGGACCATGATGAGAAGAAATCGACCTCAGGATATGTGTTTACTCTGGGAGGTGGAGCTGTATCTTGGAGGAGCTCAAAGCAGAAATGCATTGCTGACTCCACCATGGAGGCGGAATATGTCGCCGCCTCCGACGACTCGAAAGAGGGGGTATGGCTCAGGAACTACCTTTTAGAGTAGGGCGTGATCCCGAGTTTGCCGAGGAGCATCACGATTTATTGTGATTACTCTGGTGCACTGGAAAACTTAAAGGAACCGCGGTCTCACAGGGAAAGCAAACACATGGAGAGAAAGTACCATATCATACGAGAAATCGTATCAAGAGGTGATTTGCTGATCAAGAAATTTACACTAAGGACAACCTTGCTGATCCATTTACAAAGAGCTTGCCGCAGAAAGTTTACGAAAGACATATTCGTGAGCTGGGTATGAGGTGGATGTCGACCACTGACAGTGGTTAAAGAGATAGCAGGCTAGATAGACAGACTGTATACTCTGTAATAGCTTAGTTATGCTTTGAGTATAAGTGGGAGATTGATGGGTTTTGTATACTGAAAGCATTTATTATAAAGAGTATACAACAGTTTATTTCTCCTATCTGTTAACAATCTTACATGTATGAACAATGGTATCATCTTGTCACACCGATAGGGATGATCATACGGCGTGTTGTAGATCGCAGAAGACAGTATGATCACTTGACCTAGTGAGACATAAACCTGATAACAGCCGAGACAGCATATGAGGATACGTCTGTCCTGATGGCTGCTGTATTCTCGGAATAAGTAGTCTGTCTTGGTTACTTGACATGCTGGTACGTAGGGGTGGTGTGTCGATGGACCGCAGTGAGATGAATTCGTCTGTCTGACATCAGGGAATACAAGATCTCGTTATATTGATTGAGTCCAAACCCTAACAAAGGTTCAGGGGTTTGCACGGGTTGACTATTGCTTTGACTTGCAATGGTGGAGAGCCTAAGTAACGTGCTCGTATATCCGCATCTTGGGTAACATCAGTTTGTGTAGTACCGCCTGAGACTGGGTTTAGGTAACCATATCCGAGTAATAGGATGGGGACATTCCCTGAGGAGCTCAATGACATTCATCGTGCCAAAGTCCTGCAGGCTGATTAAGTTCAGGCACGAGTGATAAGGATTGAGTGGTACTACTCAGGAATTATAAGATATTAATTAATTGTAGTTAGAGTTTGTTAGAGGCTCCGATTAATTAATGAATTTCCGGTAACCTTAAATATGGGGACTCTCAATTAATGCAGTCCGTTCTCATAACGTGGTAATAAAGGGGTAGGTCAATATTAATTCTGTGGTGAAAAAGAATTAATATTAATTAATTAATTGTGTCCTGAGTTGTGGACATGGGAATTAATTAATTCATAGGCCCACTTTATTATTTGCATTAGGTCCCAGGTCTGGCCCAAATAAATATGTTGAATAGAGCCCAGAAGCCCATTAGGGATAAAACCCTGGGTCTATAAATAGATCACGCTCTTTGGAAACCCTAGCCAACTTGTGTGATTATTCAAATCAGTTAAAAACCGAGGGCAGAGAGTGAGAGGGGCGACAGCTTGTGTGCGATGAGGAGAATTTCGATTCTGGCCTTGCACAACCACATATCTACAGAGTCCTCACTAGTAGTGGATCCGAACAGCATTGGGATACAGATCTGAAGACCTGATCTGGAGAACATAATTTCTTTTCTTCTCTTTCTTCTTTTTCAATTTTTATCTAAGAAATTAGGGTTCTAATTTATATTTCCGCAGATAAAATCGTATTGCGTGGTTGAATTAAAGTTGGAAATTCAAACGCAAAAGAGACGGAATAACAGTAATCCCTCAATCCACAATTCTGAATATTAAATTCATAGGAGCATGCTAGGTTGTATTGTTAATTTAATTGTGCACAATATCCATAAATCGATCCGGTTCAAGTGGTTTTGGTGATTCGGTTCACGGGAAAACCCTACATCATCTCCCTCCTTAATCCTAATATGATGATAACCACTTCGCAAGTCTATCTTAGAAAGCACACAAGCACCATGCAACTCATCCAACATGTCATCTAAACGAGGGATATGATGGCGATACTTAACCATAATGTTGTTGATAGCTCTGTAAGCTGGTCGATTTGGAAGGGTTTCTCGAGGCACAAAATCTATCTGATGCTCAATCCCACGAATGGGTGGCAGCCCGACTGGGGTATCATCTGGAAATACATCCTCAAAATCCTGCAAAAGAGAGGAAATAGAAGGGGGTAGAGGATCAGGAATGTTAGTTAAAATCAGGTTCTCCTTGTAGATCAATAACACCGATGGTTTCTCCTCCTGAACCGCCCACTTCAAATCCCCAACCCTAGCTAGAAATGACTGCTGCACCACCCCTTTCTCCTTATTATTTCGTGGCTGTACATCATCACCCGACTCCTTCTGCAACTGGACTTGATCCTCATAGACTTGTTTAGGGGTCAGAGGAACAAGTGAGATATTTTTCTGCCTGTACTCGAAGGAATACTTGTTCGTGAAGCCATCATGCTTCACTCGCCTATCAAACTGCCACAGACGCCCCAAAAGTATATAACTCGCCGGCATAGGAATCCCATCACACAACACGTCATCCTCATACTCCCTTCGTCCCATTAGATTAGACGCGTATTCCTTTTCGGTCCGTCCCGTTTATTAGACACGTTTCCTTTTTAGGCAAAAAATTAACATCCAAAAATTCAATTTCAGTTCTTCCATTATGATTAATGCTTATTTTATTGTTGTTGACTGAATTCTTGACTTTTTTAAGTATGTAATTAGTGTTTATTTTATTAATATTTTTAGTATTAATCTTTCTTTAAACAATTACTTATTTTTTTTATCTTGGCTCATGTGCCATTTCTTTTGTGTCTAAGAATATGGGACGGAGGTAGTATTTCCATATGTGAAACGGCACCTTGACTTGCTTCACTATTTTGATGACGCCACTATCATTCAACCACTGCAGCTTGTATGGTCTAGGGTGCTTCATCACCTGTAACCCTAACTTTGTCACTATTGACTGACTCTCCACGTTGGTGCAGCTGCCTCCATCTATAATCATGCTGCAAACCTTATCATTGATATGACAACGTGTATGGAAGATGTTCTCCCTCTGCTCAACATCTCCGGCTGTAGGCTGGGCATTCAAAGCCCTTCTCATCACAAAATTCAGCACAACAGGTGCCACAATATCTTCTTCTTCCTCATCAGGATCATCCAAATCAGGCATTTCCGGATCAGTCTCCTCATCAGTCACAATCTCTCCATCATCTTGAATCTCCATGACTCTCTGATTTGGACAGTCATTAGCAATATGCCCAAAACCCTGACACTTATAACACTTACGATCTCTATTCCGGGTTTCAGTGGTGACATATTTACCTTGAACTGCGACATCTGACCTGGGCTTCACAAACGGCTTCTTCTCCCCTCGAGGCTGCTCCTCCTCCTTACACGGAGCTCGTTTTGGTCTGGAACTACTGCCAGTTTGGTATTCTCTCAAACCTATAGGGTTCTGCCTCGTATTACTGCTGCTGCCCCTCCTCTTGAGCCGTCCCTCAATCTTGATCGCCATGTGGACCATGTCATCCAGCTCAACATAATGCTGCAGCTCCACTGTATTCTGGATCTCCCAATTCAGATCAGCCAGAAACCTAGCCATCGTTTCCTCTCTATCCTCCACTACATTGGCTCGGATCATAGCCACTTCCATCTCCTTATAGTACTCATCTACACTCCTACTACCCTGCCTCAAACTCTGCAGCTTGTTATATAGCTCTCGATAATAATGATTTGGCACAAAGCGCCTCCTCATAACTGCCTTCATCTCATCCCATGTCTCTATAGATCTCTCCCTATTGCTCCTCCTCCTACTACTGACCAACTGATCCCACCATTCGAGAGCGTAGTCAGAGAATTCCACTACAGCCAACTTTACTTTCTTCAGCTCAAAATAGTTATGGCATTCGAACATCATCTCCACCTTCCGTTCCCATTCCAGATACAACTCAGGGTCGTTCTTTCCCTGAAATGATGGGATGTTCATCTTGATTGTCCCCAGATTGTTATCATAAGACTCCTTCTCATAGTCATCGATGTCCTCCTCATCATGAGGACTCCGTCTCTTATTGGAGCCTCTGCCACCTCGACCGCCACATCCTTTCCTAGTACTCCTATGACTACCAGATGAGTCACGCCTAGTCCTTTCTGTCACTGAGATATTGAATTCATCCATTCGCTGATGCATGGCATTCATCTCACTTTTTAGTAGCTTAGTCAATTCTGATTTCATGGCCTCCATCATGTACTTCATTTGACCACCACCAATATTCTCATCTCCTTTCTTCTCCTCAGAACTATTACTTTTAGACATACCTGCAAGAAAGGTTAGATAAAGATAAAAAGAAAGACCTCACCACCTCACTGACACTCGTGTATTACTCAGTTATGCCAAAGCACTCACACGCGTGTATCACTCTCAGTATAAATGACTTTTTCAATCCCTCTAATAATCTCACACTCGTGTACCACTCTTTTCTCCTTTCCGAAAGACTCAAAAAATCCTATAAAATTCCATGGACTTCAATTCGACGAACCAACTGAACGGGAAGACTCTAGGAAGGTAAATGACAAAAAATAAACAAAAAATTTATTCAGAAAAACTTTTGGAGGGCAATAACTACTTGATAACAATGGAATTTGGCCAAATAGCACCTTATATCACTGCAAAGAAGTGTGTCTTGTAGATCTCGCTGAGACATTTCCGAAAAGCATAATTAAGCCAAAAACAGACACCGGACACAAAAGTTACGACAAAAATAGAATTTACCGAAAAAACAGGCAAAAAGACACTAGTAGAAATCAAGATTTTTAATCCCCTTTTTATTTTTTTTCGACACTTTTATTTTTACTATTATTTTTTTTCGAACTCTTTTGTTTTTTTTTGTTCGAATCTTCTTTTTTTTTTCCGCCCCCTTTTTTTATAAAGTAATTACCAAATTGTTAGGTAATTCAATCAAGAAGGAAATAATATGGCCACCAAGGAAGGAATGTATGAATAAGGTTAAAGCTATAAGGAAAGATTTGACTTAATCTAGTATGGTAAGAAAGATAATTCAAATCCTGCCACACAAGGAAACTTAAAATTTCGAAACCCTAACACTTCCAAATTCGACCCTATCAATCAGAAGGCAGACACACGACACGACAAGGACACGAAAATGACATGAATGAAATAGAACAAAGGACTGAAGGCTAAATAAGCAAGACTCAATTTTTTTAACACTAATAGACACGAGAATTGAAGAAAAGGAAGATGAAGGGTACGACCTGGATGTTGATACCAAAATAATACGATCCTCGCCGGAAGGTTTAGATCGCAGCCCAGGAACTCAAATGGTACGATACGACTCAGACACAACCCGGAAGCAAAGTAAAATCGAACGATGGAAGGATCCAACACCTTTGGATTCGAAAACCTTCAAGTACCGTAGTCTAGAATAAATCTCCTGCGACCCAAGAAGCAAATTAACCCAACAACGAAGGATATACGCAAAGACGCCACCAATGGATATGACTGTCCGATTAATTAGTCGAAATCAAAATCCTATGGAAGAATAGATATTTTGAAAATTTGAGCTTTTAGAAATAAAGGAGAAAACCTCACAAATTTTTCTAAACTGAAAACTGAATCAAAATTGTTCCATACAAGGCCTATGTATAGGCAACTCAAGCTCTAAACTAATAAGGAAGTATGATTTCAAAAATTAACTTAAAAATTTGAAAATTAATAAAGCAAGGCCTAAACATGTTGGCCCAAAATAAAGGAATAAAATTAAACTAAGCCCAATCACTACACATAATTAAATTAATAATTTTTGGGCCTTCATTTAACTCTTCAATCAACATCGATTCCTTAGAAATTTTTTTAGCCCAAATATCTTTAATTAATAAGCTCAATCCAACCCTCAAAGTTCTTGCTCGAGCTCTAGTCATCGGCCCACTCGGAATGTAGACTGGATCGTCTCTCACAACTGCTACTTGGGCTCCATCACAGTTCCAACCTCATTCGCCAGTTGTTCAGGGTTGGTCACCCCTTCAACAACCTCATCTCCACCAGCACTTGCTCAGTTTTTTTTCCGGATGCTGGTCAGGACCATGAGCCTTCTTGTAGATATTTGCAAACGCTTGATCCTCAGGAGTATCAGAGATGGGAGGAATGACTACCTCCTGGATAATGGTGGCTTCAGGCTCCTTGAATGACAACTTCCTTCTGGCAGGTGTATCTATTAAAGGATCATAATTATCGCCCCTCTGATTTTTCTGGTTCTCCTGGGCATTCTCCTTTCCTTTCTTTTTTTGAGCAGAGGCCTCCAACTCAACTTCTCTCCTTTGTGTTTCCTCCTCTCATAATCTCTTGCTTCCTCTTTCAACTGCCACTCTCTCTCCTTCTTTCTTGCAGCGCTTCAAAGGCCTAGAAGTGGGGGTCCTCGCCTTCTTGATAATCACAGGGATAGACATTCCCTTAAACAATCCCTTAGTCGGAGTAGGTGGCTTCTCAGTTTGGAACTTTTTCTTTAGCCTCTTGTAGAGAGGCTTGCTTGGATCCTCCCCAAGATTAGTCAGTTGTGGGAGGTCTTCCATCGCCTTCTGGAAGCTCTCCTCCCTCTCATCAAACTCCGTCTTCTCCTTGTCACCACCACCTTCTTCATCATCACCCTCCTCGTCATAAGTAAAATCTTCCAGATCATGCTTGGGTGGCATGAAGTCAGTTGGGATCAAATGCTCACCATCATCCACCACTTCCAACACTTTTTCCAACAAATATCTTATTTTCAATCCAAGCCCAACATTGGTCGCAAAAGTTCCCTTACTCTCGATTGTACTCTTTCTCCCGACATAGTCTAGCAATCATTTGAAATCAAACTTAGCCCAGTTCCCGTGGACTTCATCTCAATTGCCATCAACAGGGAGTACTTCTTCTTGCTCATTTCGGAGTATGAGCCGATCTCGTATTGTAACATGCGGATACCAATATCACTAAGGAATTTGTAGAAGGTATCAAACTCATTGGTTTTATAGTTCATTTTCCACCCAGTCTGAACGCCTTCCTTCTTCCATTCATTCCAGTGCTCCTCCATGTGCTCCCTCATCTTCTGATTACCACCACTTTGCAGATATGTGTGGATTTGAACTCCATCATTGCGAAAGTTTAATACATCACCGATTAATTTGGGATTCACCTTGATTGTTGTACCCGCCACTAAGGTATTGAACAACTTTATATCCGAGGCCACCACGACATTTGTGTAGAATTATGCAACCATATAGGGGTGAAACATCCTTGGTTGTACCGCCAGGAAATAGAATATCTTCTCCCCATTCAGTTTGCATGACAATCGATGATCTGGGCAAGCTTTTTGTACTTCATCAACATTCAAAATCTTCTCCTTTTAAACCTGGGCTACCCTTTTCTGCTCAGGGGGTGAGTTTTTCAGGATCATCTTTGAAGAGTTTTAATACTTGAGCATATGGGAGATCATGATGAACAACCTCAGTTTCATCACGACCGGAAGTTGATGTAACTTGCTCCGAATTCGAAGTACTTGTATGTTTCAACATCTTATTTTCAAATGATTGGGAATAAATGAAGGGAATGTTGGTCGAATGCTTTGAATGCTTGAGGAAATCTGGGTTGGTGAGGATTGAAGATAGAATGAAAATGGAAAAGGATTCAAAAGTATAACCGCCGAGAATAAGTTTTCTATTTATAGTATTCGAAATCTGAGTTCGGACAGCTCAGATTGTGTCAATGAAAATTGATCAACGGACAGGGTGCAGGGATAGTTGGACTGGGTTGACCGATCTGACGTGAGGGAGCAGGGTCGCCACGTGGCACGTCTAGATTGAGTGGTGTCTGTTCAGCATTTTATGCATCGTACCAAATAAGCCATCGGTTGAATCTCAAATATCCCGCCTCTCAAACTAAAACTGATTAGCAAGTAAGTTTTAGTTTCTTAAACAGAGAGTTTGAACTCAGTTTAACTCTGCAACCATCCTTCAAAGAAATCCAACACCGAAGACCAAAACTTGGTCTTCGAAACTCAGTTTCTTAGTTTCTTCGCCAATGCAACTTTACTTAAAAAATTGGCTATGTGTAGAATCACCAACTGAAAAACTGAGAAAAAGATAGAAAATAGAAAACTGAGAGTTGGAACTCAGTTTTAATTTGTTTCTTTCTTCTTCAAGATGGATTTCATCGATTCTGGATCAATTGATTTAGAACATCTTCCAGGCAAGAAAACTGAGAGGTGGGACTCAGTTTTAGTCTACATTTTCTTCACTTTAAATGGAAAGATAAGCAATCCAGATCATGAAAACTAAGATCTGGGATTCAGTTTTACTCCGCAACTACTTCTCTTCGATCGAGATCTCATCAAACTCTAACAAACCAAGTTTGATGCAAAGCTCCTTGAATCGAATCTCAGGGAGTGGTTTGGTGAAGATATCAACCAATTGATCTTCGGTTCTAATGTACTCAACAAACACATTCTTCTTATCGACATGATCTCTAATAAAACGGTGTCTGATGTCCATATGTTTCATCCTTGAATGGTGAACTGGATTCTAAGAGATACACATTGCACTACTATTATAACAATAGATAGGTACACATCGAGTTTTGACTTCATAATCAAGTAATTGCTGCTTGATTCACATGACATGAGCACAACAACTTGCAGCGCCTACATACCCAGCTTTGGTTTTTTGATGTAGCTACAAAATGTTGCTTCTTGCTAAACCAACTTATCAACTTATGACCTAGGAACTGACATGTTCCCCTTGTGCTCATTCTATCAATTCAACATCCTCCAAAATTAGAATCTGAATAAGCGTTGAGAGTCAGTTTGTCAGTTTTGGGGTACCAGATACCTAAGGACTCAGTTTGTTTCAGGTATTTCACGATCCTTTTTGCAGCATCCATGTGTGACTTCTTTGGATTTGCTTAAAATCTCGCACATACTCCAACTGAGTAGGAAATATCTAGCCTGCTTGCTGTCATATATAACAAAGATCCTATGATTCCTCTGTAACTCGTTGGATTGATTGCTTCTCCTTTTTCATCAAGGTT
This sequence comes from Plectranthus barbatus, assembly GCA_026898455.1. Lineage (NCBI taxonomy): Eukaryota > Viridiplantae > Streptophyta > Magnoliopsida > Lamiales > Lamiaceae > Plectranthus > Plectranthus barbatus. The sequence continues at coordinate 87,345 of JAPKLW010001222.1, forward strand.
GATTTGAGCATTGGTTCTCATTAGGATCCTCAAGGGCTTGGTCTTCTCAGGACAAAACTTGTTTATCAAGTTCTTGGTACACTATTTCTGATTGATGAAGATTCCAGCTTCAGACTGAATTACTTGAAGGCCGAGGAAATAAGTCAGTTTACTCATCATGCTCATCTGAAAATTGCTCTGCATCAGTTGAGCAAACCTCTCACATAGCTTCAAGTTCTTACATCCGAAAATAATATCATCGACATATATCTGAACTAACAGGATGTTAGTTCCATCCTTAATTCTGAACAAGGTAGTGTCGATCTTCCTTTTCAAGAAACCGTTCTTGAGAAGAAACTGAGACAGAGTCTCATACCAAGCTCCGGGTGCTTTCTTCAACCCATAGAGAGCCTTTCTCAATTTGAGAATTTGGTTTCCCTCTTTGAAGCCTGGGGGTTGTTCAACATATACTTCTTCCTTAAGCTCCCCATTTAAAAAAGCACTCTTCACATCCATCTGAAAAACTGTGAAGTTGTAGTTCGCGACATAAGCTAAGAACAAACTGGTGGCTTCAAGTCTGGTTACTGAAGCAAATGTCTCATCAAAATGAACTCCTTCACATTGAGTATAACCTTTTGCTACGAGCCTTGCTTTGTTCCCCATGATATTCCCTGTTTCATCTCTTTTGTTCTTGAAAACCCACTTAGTTCCAATAACATATTGATGGGTTAATCTGTCCACCAAGTACCAAACTTCATTACGCTTGAACTCAACCAACTCCTCTTGCATAGAATTAATCCAATCAGTGGATTTCAAAGCATCTCTGATCATAGTAGGTTCCGGTTGTTGAGAGATAAAACATGTCATCCAAGCGCTTCCTTGATGTGTGCGGGCTGGATTGGCAATGTTGTCTAGCACAACATCTTCTAGATGATGTCTTAAACACTTAGGCTTCTGGAGCTGAGTAACCTCGACCGGTTGCGTGAAGGCTCCATGAAAGTCAGTTCGTGACACTGGAACTGAGGTTAAGGTAGATTCCACCATGGCTAGATCTACTTTTGAAGCTAGATCTTCCACCACTGGATTTGATCCTTCATGTCCATTGATTGTTTCCACGATCTCCAGCCTTTGACCTTCTAGATTCACCTCTTTCGCTTGAGCTTCTTCGTTTTCAGCAAAGCCAGCTTCGCCAAAGTCAGTTTCAGCTTAGGCGCTTGACTTAGTTCCTGCTTGACCTGAAGTACCCCCTTGATTGGTACCTGAATTAAGAGTTAGGGAATCTATGGCCTCAGCAAGAACAATTGCATCACCGGCCTCTTTGGCTTGCTGCACTTCAGCTAAATCATCTGGATTACTTGATGTTTTGTTCATAGATCTAGCCTGAGAAACTATATTAACATCTTCTTTATCAGAACTCAGTTTCTCATTAGCATCCTTAATCTCACGAGCATCAAGTTCTAGTTCTTTTAAGGTCCTGCGCACTAGAATAGACTCATCAAAATCAACACATGTTACTTCCACAAGTCCCGTAGTCTTGTTGAGCACCCTATATCCCTTATATGAAGGACGTCCATATCCAAGGAACACACCTTTATCCGCCTTGGGACTGAAGGTATTTAACTTTGACTTTCCGTTATTATGGATGTAACATGGAGAACCGAAAGCACAAAAATGAGCTATTGAAGGCTTACGACCATTGTAGACCTCATAGGGAGTTTTGTGATAATGACTGTTGATGGCACTTCTATTCTGAGCATAGCATGCCATCATCAGAGCTTCTCCCCAATATCCTTTGCTCAAGCTTGCTTCAGCGAGCATGGTCCTTACTACTTCTTCGAGGGTACGATTTTGTCTCTCAGCAAGGCCATTATGCTGAGGAGTCTTCAGAGCTGACTTCTCGTGAGCAACCCCAGCATCTGCATAGAAGTCCATCGATGGCCCGTTGCAAAACTTAGTTCCGTAGTTGGACCTTATCCTCTTGATGGTCACTCCTATGTTATTCTGCACCTGCAAAATAAGTTCTGGTAGCTGGAGCTTGACCTCATCCATGGTCTTCATGAGCCTCACCCATGTGTATCTCGAGTAGTCATCGACAACTACAAGAGTGAACCTTTTTCCTTTGATGGTGGGTGTCTTGACTGGTCCAAACAGGTCCATGTGCAGTTGCTCCAAGATTTTGTCGGTGCTTACTGTGATGGGGCAGTTCTTGAATGATGCCTTTGTTTGTTTTCCCATCTTGCACGCTCTGCAGACATCTTATTTCTTGAACTTAGTTTGTGCAAGCCTTCCACAAGTTTGTGCTTAGCAAGATGTCTGATCGAATGGAAGTTGAGGTGGCTCAATATTTTGTGCCACAACCAATTTGTTCCTTCTTGGGATGAGCTAGTTGCGACAAGGCAAGTGTCAGCTTGGCTGCTCTCTCGATCCACAATGTAAGGCTTCCTTTTCTGATTCCTTTGAGGATGATCTCCTTAGAATCTTTGTCTTTGGTCAGGCATTTGGCTTCGGCAAAGGTCACCTCATATCCGCTCTGGATAAGCTGGCTGATACTTAGCAAGTTGTAGTTGAGGTTGGTGACCAGAGACACGTTTTTGATATTAATTCTACTGTATTCCATGCATCCCTTGCTTATAACTCCCCCCTTTGAATTGTCTCCAAAGACTACAGGGGGTACTCTTGCCATTTCCAGCTGCGATAGTAAGTCTCGTTCTCCGTGATGGGTTTTGTATACTGAAAGCATTTATTATAATGAGTATACGACGGTTTATTTCTCCTATCAATCAAACAATCTTACAAGTATGTAACAATGGTATCCTCTTGTCTCACCGATATGGACGATCATACAACGTGTTGTAGATCGCAGAAGACAGTATGATCACTTGACCTAGTGAGACATAAACTTGATCACAACCAAGATAGCGTATGAGGATACGTCTGTCCGGATGGTTGCGGCAGTGTCGGAATAAGTAGTCTGTCTTGGTTACTTGACATGCTGGTACGCAGGGGTGACGTATTGATGGACCGCAGTGAGATGTATTCGTTTGTCTGACATCAGTGAATACAAGATCTCGTTATATTGATTGAGTCAAAACCCTAACAAAGGTTCAGGGGTTTGCACGGGTTGTCTGTTGCTTTGACTTGCCATGGTGGAGAGCCTGAGTAACGTGCTCGTATATCCGCATCTTGGGTAACAATAGTTTGTGTAGTACCGCCTGAAACTGGGTTTAGGTAACCATATCCGAGTAATAGGATGGGGACATTCCCTGAGGAGCTCAATGACATTCATCGTGCCAAAGTAATATATGCTGAATGGAGCCCAGTAGCCCATTAGGGATAAAACCCTAGGTCTATAAATAGACCCCTCTCTCTCTGAAACCCTAGCCACCTTGATCATAATTTAAATCATTCAAAACCCTAGGGAGAGAGAGAGTTGGGCGGCGCCAACTGTAGAGGGAGGAGAAGATTTTCGCATCTGGCCTACATCACAGATCTGTGAAATCCTCACCAGTAGCAGATCTGAACAGCATTGGGACACATCCCTGAAGACCTAATCTGGAGAACATAATTGTCTCTTCTTCTCTTTTTTTGTTTTTAATTTTTTCTAAGAAATTAGATTACTAATTTTAACTTCTGCAAATTAAATCGAATCGCGTGGTTGAATTGAAGTTGGAAATTCAAACGCGAAAGATCGGATCAGACTCTACAGAATAACGATAAATTCCTCAATCCACAATTCTAAGAATTAAATTCATAGGAGCATGCTAGGTTTTATTGAAAATTTAATTGTGCACAATATCCATAAATCGATCCGGTTCAATTGGTTTTTGTGATTCGGTTCACGGGAAAACCCTACAATTGATATCAGAGCCAGGTTACTGATTTATGGCTCTTTTGTGCATAAATAAATTTGATATGCATGTATGAATTTATTTGTTTTGTGTATGGTTTTTGTTCCTCGTGGCAACTCGTGTAATTTAGCCCGCGGTGGTTTATCTGTGTAGGGCTGAATTAATTTTATAAAATCACGAGAAACTCCGTGATTAGTGTAGATTTGAAAATTGTAATAGAATAGATTATTCTGTAATTTTTATTTTCAAATTTGTAATTGAACTGGTCGAGGACGAAGAACGAAGACGGAGCCGGCGAAGGGCGGCGCACGTCGCGGGCGGGCGGGCGGCGGCGGCCGAGGGCACAGGTGCGAGACGCGCGCACGGCGCTGTGCACGGCACGGCGGCAACGGGCGGCGGTGCTGTTGTCGTCGGCGACTGCTGTCCCGTCGCGGTGGCTCGTGTTTTGGTGGTTTGTACAATCCTGTGTAAACCCTAGGGTTTGCATTAGGGTTAGGGCAAATCATCAGATCACAAAGGCCTAAATCCCAAAAGATTTGGTGGATAAAGATTTGGAGGCCCTAGAAGATTTGAGAAGATTTGTATCTATCCAAATAGATTCAAAATTCAAATTGTAATAGATAGGATTTATTTTTCCTATTTTGTGGGGCACCGAGGAATTTTTGTTTGCCTTAATTGTCCTCGTATAATATGTGTTTTAATTTATGTGCGCAATTAAGCATGTGTAGATAATAGGAAAAACATGATTTATCGCTTTTATTATTTACAGCTTTCCAAGCATGCTTATGTGATTAATTTCTTTTGTTGGATTATATTTTGGAAATTTTTGGGCTTGTTTAATTACATGCAAAAATTTGGAAAATATAATAACAAAAAAATTGTGTGTGCGCATATAAGAAACCTTTTAAAAGAAAAATAATAAGCAGATTTTTTAATTAAAATCAATAGACCTCCACAAAGCGGTCCTAGGTTGTAAGTGTATCTCTCGTTCTATTAAACGTCTACGAGTGTAGCTTGCTAGTTCCTAGAGGTGCATGGGTACGGTTGTTGGGATTTCTAGACAAACAATTTAAATCATGTGAATAGTGGGAGGGTTTTGCGTGAACGTCTACGAGTGTAACTTGCGTAGATTTCTTTCACAAGTATTCTAGGATTGATTTAAATTATAGATAACAAAAGCCTTAAGGGCTGTGCGGTATGGTTACGTGCCATGCTAAACTGTCTCTTTTGGCTGGAGTTAAATTTGTGGTTAATGGCTTAGAAGCATCTTAGAATATAATGCAAGAGTTGCATCCCTGTTCTTGAGAGATGGCTTGGTCTAAGGTTTTCACTAATTATTGATTTCTAGTGTCAAAAGCTTCCTGACATGGTAGTGTAATTAAATGGATTGGGGCTTAAAACCCACAGTTCTGGTTGAGGGTGACATCGTAAACGTTTACGAGTGTAGCTTGCGGTGGGAACTCTTGGGCAATTAGTGAAAAACATATGTATTTGATTTATTAAAAGGTTTTCAATGCATTTGTTTTCGAAGTTCTACATGTATGTTCTTATTTAAGATTTTTATTATTTTCAGATATGTCTATGTCTACTGTCGATTATTTACTTGCTCTCAATCCTCTAACTGGTCCAAACTTCCCTGAATGGAGTTTTTGCATCAAACACATCCTTTATCTGAAAAACCAAGCATACGTTCTTTTCATGGATCCATTGTTGCGTGTTCGTGATAAGGTCTGCAAACTTGTGTTTGAATTTTATGAAAGATGGGAGGATGCTGATGAGTTCGCCTTCTGGCTCATCACGGGTTCCGTGTCTAGAGAATTAAGGCACAAGTATGAGTATCTCGAAAGGTCTGGAGAGATCTGGAAGGAACTCTCGACAGCCTATGGCAACATGGAGCGGGCTATTAACTATAAGCTTGTGCATGATATAGTGTGCAAGAAAATGGTTGAAGATAGTTCGGTGACAGAGCACATGATGTCTATGATTGATCTCATGAGACAGTTCACTGTGTGGGGTGGTAATATTAGTGCGCAAGGAGAGATTGATATCATCCTGAACTCTCTTCCGGACACCTTTTATGACTTTAAGGTAGTTGCTGCTGCAAGGAGAGAGTATGCTCTGCATGAGCTACTTGAGGACCTTGTGGTGGAGCAATCTTCCATGCAAGCACTGATGCCTGTTCTGACTGCTTCTAGTACTGGTTTGACAACCTCTAAGGTTGGAGATGACGGTGCTGAAAGCAAGCTCAGGAAAGCAGTCAGTGAAAGCAAGTCAAGGAAGGTGAAGAGGGTTAAAGTCACTCCAAAGAAGAAGAGGTGTGCTGGATGCAGAAAGGTGGATTGTCCGAATGCTAAAGGACAAGGTACGTCATTTGCATTTGTAACGAAAACATGTTTAGCATCGGTTTCTACTCATTCGTGGGTAGTGGATACTGGAGCTACTGATCATGTTCGTTACATTTTGTAGGGGTTCACACCGAGGAGGGTGCTGAAGAATGACGAGGTTACCATCTCAATGGGGAACGCAACACAAGTGAGTGCAACTACCATTGGAGATTTCACCTTGTACTTTGATGATTCGGTTTTAACTTTGAGAGATGTTTTGTACGTGCTGGATTTTCGGCGAAACCTTATTTCAGTTTCCAAACTTTATGTTGATGGATATTCAGTTATTTTTGATAGTGGTGTTTCTATCATTGGTAATAACGGTGTTATCTGTTGTGGGAAGCTGAATAATTCTCTCTATGTTATTAACTGTAATCATAAGGCTTCCGCAAGCATTGCATGTAATTCATCCGTAATTGATAATCCTAGAGAAAACTTACTTCTTCTGATGAGGATCTTACATATCTCTGGCACTTGAGACTGGGTCACATCAGCTTGAAGCGGATTCAGAGACTTGCAAATGACTGTACATTGGACTTAGTCCGGGCTGTACCTTATCAAGTCTGCGAATCCTGCATCGAGGGCAAGATGTCAACTAGGCCTTTCAAGGCTAGACAGTCTCGAGCAAAGGAAGTGTTGGAATTGATCCATTCTGACTTATGTGGACCGATGTCCACGCAGGCTCGTGGAGGGTACGAGTACTTCGTCACTTTCATTGACGATTACTCAAGGTACGGATATGTTTACCTGCTTTGCTACAAGTCTGAATGCTTTGAGAAATTCAAAGAGTTCAAGGCTGAGGTAGAAAAGAAGGTCGGGAAAACTATCAAGTCACTGCTATCTGACCGCGGTGGCGAATACCTCGGTAACGAGTTCTTGCAGTATTTGTCAGAAAATAGGATTACATCCCAGTTGACTGCACCGGGTACTCCCCAGCAAAACGGTGTAGCTGAAAGAAGAAATATGACTCTTCGAGAGATGGTAAGATCAATGATGAGTTATGCAAACTTACCAATCTTGTTTTGGGGCTACGCATTTGAAACAACAACTTACGTGCTAAATGTGGTGCCTTTTAAATCAGTTCCTAAGACGCCTTCTGAGCTCTTCCTTGGTCGCAAACTTAGTTTGTGCAAGTTTAGAGTATGGGGCTGTCCGACACACGTACTATCGAAGGAACCTGATAAGTTAGAAAGCAGGTCAAAAGTAATGCTGTTCATAGGGTATCCCAGGCAAATGAAAGGTGGTTCCTTTTACTATCCTGAGAGTCAAAGACTCGTAGTTAGCACCAACGCTAGATTCTTGGAGGACGAGTATGTGAGTAATCATAGGTTAAGGAGTGATATCGTTCTTCAAGAAATTGAGAACGAGAATGTGATTCCAAGGGAAGGGGAACGTGTAGATGTGGGTGCACCTGTGAGAGGTACAACACCACAGATACGTTCTTCAGTGCAAGGTGCAGAACCACAAGTTACTGCACCTACTACTGACACAACACAGATGCCTCGTCGTAATGGGACTTGAGCCACAAGTTCGTGGGTGAGTGCAAGGTGCAGAACCACAAGTTCGTGGGTGAGTCTTCGGACTTGAGCCTGGAAGACGGACATGAGGACTCTGACCCACTGACTTACGAAGAGGTAGTGTAGGACAAGGATGTTGCCAAATAGCGTGTCGCCATGAATTCCGAAATTGAATCCATAACTGCTATGGATTTATACCAGAAATCTAATTTGCCAGATGACTTTAGGGCCATAGGGTGCAAATGGGTATACAAGAGAAAGAAAGGGGCGGATGGAAAGATCACGGTTTTTAAAGCCAGGCTGGTGGCAAAGGGTTATAGTCAGAAAGAGGGCATTGACTATGACGGAACCTTTTCACCCGTAGCTATGCTCAAGTTTATTCAGATACTCCTTGCCATAGCTGTGCCTATGGACCTCGAGATATGGCAGATGGATGTCAAAACCGCTTTTCTAACGGTTACCTTGAAGAAGGTAGGGACATCTATATGCAGCAACCCGAGGGTTACATACGCAACGGTGAAGAACATATTGTCTGGAAGCTTAGGAAGTCCTTGTATGGACTTAAGCAAGCTTCAAGGTCGTGGAACTTACGTGTCAACGATGTGATTAAATCCTATGGATTTGCACAGTTGGAAAACGAAAGTTGTGTTTACCGACTTTGTGTCAGTGGGAGCGTGGTTTTCCTCGCACTTTACGTTGATGTCATACTCCTATTTGGAAACAACGAGGAAGTGATGTTGGAAATCAAGGCTTGGTTATCCGAACAGTTCCAAATGAAGGATCTGGGAGAAGCTGGCTACATTCTTGGGATTAAGGTCTTATGAGATCGTAAGAGAAGAATGTTGAGCTTATCCCAAACATCCTATGTGGATACTGTGATAGCCCGGTTTAGTTTGCAACTCGCCAAGAAAGGCTTGCTACCTTTCAGACATGGCGTTCATCTTTCTAGTGGGCAGTGTCCTCAGACACAGCGGGAGAAAGATGAGTTGAGTCTTGTACCATACGCTTCAGCGGTGAGTAGTCTCATGTATGCGATGCTGTGTACCAGGCCAAATATCTGTTATGCCGTTCGCATGGTAGCAAGATATCAGTCTTACCCTGGACAGGCGCACTGGACTGCTGTAAAGTACATCCTCAAGTACTTGAAAAGAACTAGGAATTTCCGCCTAGTTTATCAAAGTGAGGATTTGTGCCCTGTGGGTTATACAGACTCGGATTTCCAAGGTGACCAGGATGAGAAGAAATCGACCTCAGGATATGTGTTTACTCTGGGAGGTGGAGCTGTAGCTTGGATGAGCTCAATGCAGAAATGCATTGCTGACTCCACCATGGAGGCGGAATATGTTGCCTCCTCCGATGCCTCGAAAGAGGGGGTATGACTCAGGAACTACCTTTTACAGTTGGGCGTGATCCCGAGTTTACCGAGGAGCATCACAATTTATTGTGATAACTCTGGTGCAGTGGCAGACTCAAATGAAACGCGGTCTCACAGGGCAAGCAAACACATTGAGAGAAAGTACCATATTATACGAGAAATCGTATCGAGAGGTGATGTGCTGATCAAGAAGATTGACACTAAGGACAACCTTGCTGATCCATTTACAAAGAGCTTTCCGTAGAAAGTTTACGAAAGACATATTCGTGAGCTGGGTCTGAGGTGGATGCCGACCACTGACAGTGGTTAAAGAGATAGCAGGCTAGATAGACGGACTGTATACTCTGTAATAGCTTAGTTATGCTTTGAGTATAAGTGGGAGATTGATGGGTTCTGTATATTGAATGCATTTATTATAATGAGTATACAACGGTTTATTTCTCCTATCTGTCAAACAATCTTACATGTATGTAACAATGGTATCCTCTTGTCTCACCGATAGGGACGATCATACGGCGTGTTGTAGATCGCAGAAGACAGTATGATCACTTGACCTAGTGAGACATAAACCTGATCACAACCGAGATAGCGTATGAGGATACGTCTATCCGGATGGCTGCAGCATTGTCGGAATAAGTAGTCTGTCTTGGTTACTTGACATGCTGGTACGCAGGGGTGGCGTATTGATGGACCGCAGTGAGATGTATTCGTCTATCTGACATCAGCGAATACAAGATCTCGTTATATTGATTGAGTCAAAACCCTAACGAAGGTTCAGGGGTTTGCACGGGTTGTCTGTTGCTTTGGCTTGCCATGGTGGAGAGCCTGAGTAACGTGCTCGTATATCCACATCTTGGGTAACAGTAGTTCGTGTAGTCATGCTTGAGACTGGGTTTAGGTAACCAAATCCGAGTAATAGGATGGGGACATTCCCTGAGGAACTCAATGACATTCATCGTGCCAAAGTCCTGCAGGCTGATTAAGTTCAGGCATGAGTGATAAGGTTTGAGTGGTACTACTCAGGAATAATAAGATATTAATTAATTGTAGTTAGAGCTTGTCAGAGGCTCCGATTAATTAATGAATGTCCGGTAACCTTAAATATGGGGATTCTCAATTAATGCAGCCCGTTCTCATAACGTGGTAATAAAGGGGTTGGTCAGTATTAATTATGTAGTGAAAAAGAATTAATATTAATTAATTAATTGTGTCCTGGGTTGTGGACATGGAAATTAATTAATTATAGGCCCACTTTATTATTTGCATTAGGTCCCAGGTCTGGCCCAAGTAATATATGTTGATGGAGCCCAGTAGCCCATTAGGGATAAAACCCTAGGTCTATAAATAGACCCCTCTCTCTGAAACCCTAGCCACTTTGATCATAATTCAAATCAGTCAAAACCCTAGGGAGAGAGAGAGTTGGGCGGCGCCTACTGTAGTGGGAGAAGAAGGATTTTCGCCTCTGGAGAACAGAATTCTCTCTTCTTCTCTTCTTTTGTTTTCGATTTTTTCTAAGAAATTAGATTACTAATTTCTGCTTCCGCAGATTAAATCAAATCGCGTGGTTGAATTGAATTTGGATATTCAAACGCGAAAGATCGGATCAGACTCTACGGAATAATGGTAAATTCCTCAATCCACAATTTTGAGAATTAAATTCATAGGAGCATGCTAGGTTTTATTGAAAATTTAATTGTGCACAATATCCATAAATCGATCCGGTTGAATTAGTTTTTGTGATTCGGTTCACAGGACTTCTGCGGCTCCTGCAGTGTTAGTATTTTGGATCCATCCCTTTGGAATCCAAACTTGTTTCACCTTGAGAACATGTTATTTCTTCTCAACTTTACTCTTCCTCTTGTAATAATATATGTTGTTTTGATGCACATGAGAAGAATTAGTGGTTGTGTGTGAACTCCTACGAGAAACTGAGTTTCTCAAAACTGAGTTCCCTGGAACTGAGTTTCAGGAAACCAAGTTCTGTTTGAGTCTCGAAAACTAAGTCCGGGGTGGTTAGCCTTTCTAGTCCCTGAATAAGAAAATCGATTGTGCTCAGACCTCGAGTAGGTGTCCCTCCTGCTCGAATTAGTCCTTTTCTCATTAGAAGTATGATTGTAGGACCTCAGATTTTTGAAATCTTGATGCAAAACTAACTTCTTACGGAACTCAGTTTTGGTTGATGAAGTGGGTTTCCTTGCGTTAGGAACAAATTGCTTCACCCACTTCTTAGGCATAGTTAACTACACTTCACGTTTATTCAGTTTTGAAGCTAAATTATTTTTAAGCTTCGGGACTGAGTTCAGTTTGGAAACTGACTTTTGTCCCTTGCCCTGGTTGGCCAAAATGGAGTTTTGAACAACTCCTTTGCCTATTATCTTAACTTCTAAAATGGAATTTCTTTTAAAATGATGATTTGAAAATTTTCCAGTTTTCAGAATTCGATGCATGGTTGCTTAAAACAAGTCAGTTCTTATTAGAGGGGTCTCTCTGAGCTTTTAAAGCTTCCTCAGTTTTGCTAGCGCTCAAATAAAGTGAGGAAATACGTTTTTGATTGCTAGCAACCTTGATTTTTAAGGAATCACACTCTTCTGAAAGATTTTGAAAATTTAAGTAAAATAGAGTGTTCTTCCTTCAGTATAGTCAGTTCTTCACTGAGTGACCTTGATCCTTCGATCTCCTTAGTCATATTTGAAACTTCTAGTTTTAGAGAAGAATCTTCTCCAAATAATTTTTTTTTCAATTAGTAAAACTTAGAAAATTCTTTAGCAAAAGATTCAAGAGAATCATCATTTGAATCTGAGCAAATAGATTCAGTATCCTCTTCCATGCATGCAGAAGAACTTGAAACTGAGTTTAGAGTAGTTTCCAAGTTTTGGGTCTCAGTTTCTGGTTCTTGTTCTTCTTCATCTAATGCTTCCTCCCCAAGCTTGGCCATGAGAACCAAGAAGGTTTCCTGCTCGGCTTCATCATCTGAAGTATAGTAGCCATCAACGTTGTCTGATATGTCTGAAACCTCAGTCCTGGACAACATGGCCTTGGCTACGGCCTTGGAAGCTTTCTTTTCAAAGATTCTCTTCAGGCGCTCTCTTTCTTCCTTTTAAACTAGCGGGCACTCATACTTGAGATGGTTGGGTGAGTTACATTCGAAGCATGCCTTCGGTAGTCTCTCGCTGAACTTTTGTTCACTTCCTTGTGAACCTTCAGACTTTGCCTTGGCCTTTTCCAGAAGCTTTGTCAGCTTCCTCATCTGCTCCTCAAGCTCAACAACTGAGCTCTCTCCTTCCTTTTTTAGGGAGTAGGATGGCGTTGGGGTAGATTTTGATGCAGAGGTTTGACCATATGATCTTTCAGCTTGATATGACTTCTACGATCTCCTCTTGAAGTCTTTCTTCACAAAGAAGGCCACATCTTTTTCGAGTTGTGTGTTGACACTTTAGACGACTTTGTTTCTGTTTACCATCTTTATATCCCATTCATGGGCTTGTAATTGAGTGAACACATCCTTTGTCGACATCTATGACAAGTCTTTCTCTTTCAGGCTTGTGGTTTTGACGAACCAATCTTCCTTTGGCATCTTGGAGAAAATTTTCGCATTTAAATCTACAAAACTATACTCTCTCCCCAAGTTTTTTAAATCACAAACAATGACATTAAATCTTGCTTCCATAGATTTAATATTTTCATCGGGAAGCTTTTGAAAAGATTTATACTTTTCTACACAATTTTGAAGCTTATTTCTTTTCATTTGATTAGTCTCTTGGAAGAGAGTGCTAAGGAAATCCCAAACCTGTTTTGCTGTGTCATACTCCAGGGCTTCGATAACGAGAGCTTCTGGTAGGGATTGAAGAATCAGCTCCAGGGCCACAACATCTGGTTGAGCATGAGCTTTATCTTCGGTAGTCTACTCAACATAGGGTTTCTCTATGATATCCGAGCGATCGCCTCCTCCGAGTTGAGTGTTGACTTTTGTAATCTTGATTGGTCCATTGTTTATGACATCCACCATTTCTGGATGGATGTTCCCCAGCATGATCAGGGACCTTTTCTTCCAAATGTTGTACGACTCTGGAGAGTACTTGGGAAGCTTGGTGACGTGGGTCATGTGAATACCTAAGCTAGATCAAACAAGAAACAGACAAGTGCAAGAAAAAGAGACCTGGTCCTAAGTGACTCAACACAACCGGTCAGTCTGTAAAGATAACCCTGGTGCATGATACCACTTGTTTATCTTGAAATTAGAGAAATAATATATGCAGCAGAAGTTAATTAATCTCGCACTTGCTCGGAAAACTTACTTTGACTCAATTTTCAGTTTTAAGAAAACTCAGTTTAGCTCAGTAATAAATAAGATAGTATATTATAGTGGTTTGGAATCAAAGTCCAAAGTCCACTCTTTCGAACTTAATCGGGAATCCACTAAGTTTCAGAGTTACAAACCTTCTCACGATCTATGGTCAACCCGTTGGAAACCTCCGTCCTTTGGTTTGCTGATGTTACTCGCCCAGAAACTGCTTATAATCCAGATTCTTCTTCAGGTTGAAGTGAGGACGCACCCCGTAGTCTTCCAACTGGATAGTTGGATGTTTTCTTGTTCTTCCTAGAACTTAGGTTGGTTGGCAACGCCTGTGATAATTAGATTCCCAGAGTAGGAAACTGACTGGTATGAATATTACTTTAAAAAGTAATGTTCACCAAGTAAAAGTTTCAACTTAGAGCTTCAGCCTCGTGCACTTAGACGAGTGCATGAAAGTAATAACTTGAGTTAGAAACTCAAGTCTCGTGTTAGATAACACAAAAATTCATAGAGCTTTGAGTAGAAAGCTTGGCAGAGTGTCGGCTCAATTTTTGTGTAGGATTTTCTATATTGATTTTGCTGAAGTATCAACCTATTGATAGGCTCTCGATTGACTTTTTGAAATTATGTCCGTTAGACTCGTACTCGCACCTTTAGAGACAAATATTTGGTTGTCCAATAATTCCCATTCTTCTTGCTCTGCTTTGCCGTCTGCTTTTGCTTTTGCCAATGTACTTTCTACCTACTTTTGTCAGACTAAGTTTCAGTTCCTCGTAATGACTTTTGGCATTACGTTGAGACATCTTAAGCCCGACTTCAGATTCCTTATGTTTCATGTGCTCTTGAATATTAGAACTGAAAACTAACATTTCCAAGTCAGTTTAAGTTTCTATCTTGCTTTAGGAAAACCTAGTTTCCAGAAATTGAGTTTTTGATCTTACTAAGTTTTAAGCAGGAAACCTTGTCTTCAGTACTTCAAGTTTCTTAGATTCTTCTCTTAAGTTCAGAAACTTGGTTCTAGTCATCTTGAGCTATGTCTTCTTGAATTCCATCATTAGAAACTAAGTTTCTGATCACTTGTTCGATCTTCAGCATCTAAGTTTCTAGATTATTACAACTCGATTGATCCTATACAAGTATTACATTTAGAAACTCTAGAAACTTAATACTAAAGTAAGTTTTGACACATCAAAACATAAAATTAGGGAGTAAACTGAAACTCAGTTTCTAACAAACAATATAGTGAAATGCTATATGATGACTACTATGTCCAAGGTACTACATCAGCAACATCACTCTTATGATAATCCTTGTGACATCGTGGACAGTCTCGCAAAAACATATGGTGAGTCGGACCAAGTTGTAAGATTTAATTTCACGAGGGAGATTGTGGGAAAGAAAATATCTAATGGTAGCTCGGTCAGAGAGCACGAGGTCAGCATGACTTATTTGATGGATGAGCTCACGTTGCAAAGGGGTGGTATTGATGCGGAAGTGCAGGTCAATATCATTCTTAACGCTCTGCCAAATTCCTTTGAGAACTTCAGGTTGAATGCTGTCATGAACAAGAAATAGTATACTCTTAATGAGTTGTTTAATGACTTGATAGCAACGGAATCAGTCATACTTCCAGAAAAAGTTATTTTGGCTACTTCTAGAAATCATTTTGTGGCGTTGGCGGCAAGAAGTGCAAAAGAACGATTAAGAAAAAAAATAAAGGCACAACTACTATGAAGAAGTCTAAAAGGATATAAGGCATAACAGCTAAGAGGGACAAGTGTTTCAGATGCAGCAAGGCTGGTCACTGGAAGAAAGATTGTCAAGCCAGAAAGACTGGACAAGGTGCGTCATGTGCATATATAACGAACACATGTTTAGCATCAATTTCTACCTATTCTTGGGTAGTGGATACTGGAACAACTAATCATGTTTGTTATACTTTGTAGTGGTTCGTGCCGACAAGGCAGCTGAAACATAACGAGGTTACCATCTTAATGGCAGTGGAGAGCAAGTCTTAGCACTAGCCGTTAGAAATTTTACTTTATTATTTGAAAATAGTATTTTGATTTAGGAGACATTTTATATGTGTCAGTGTTTCGACGAAACTTAATTTCAGTTTTCAAGTTATTTAATGATGGACATGTTGGAATTGTATACATAAAAGCATTATGATTGGTATATTTGGAAATGTTATGTTTGACATACTGGTAATCATTAATGACTTGCAATAAACAACTCCTGTCTGAATTAACAATCATATGATGTGAACAAACACATCCAGTTATCTCGTTGATAGGGAGATCATACGGTGTGTAAGAGATCACAGAAGATCGTATAGATCGTTCGACCTAGCGAGATATAAACAGTTATCACAACTGAGATAGTTTCTGGTTTGGCTGTCGGTTTAGGCTACGACACAGAAGTCTATAAGTGGTTTATCTTGACTGCTTTGTGTGACCGGTACATCTCAATGTATTGATAGGATCAACAATGAGATGAACTATTCTACTTGACATATGAATGATAAAGATCTCGGTAACTTGGTCGGATCTAAAGTCTTATGAAAGCTGAGGGGCGTACTTGGGTTGACTGTCTGCATCTTAGGTGATGGCAGTTTGTGTGGGGTTTCCTTAGGCTGGATTTAGATAACCATATCCATTTCAGGATGGTGACATTCCCTGGGAAGCTCACGAGGTTCGTTATGCTAAGTCATGCAGGCTGAATCATTGATTCAAACGTAAGCGATAAGGGTTGAGTGGTACTACTCAGGAATAATAAGATATTAATTAATTGCAGCTAATTGTCATATGCTGAATTAATTAATGAATGTCTGAAACCTTAAATATGAGGATTAACCAAGTCAATGCAACCTGTTCCTAATAACGTGGTAATAAAGGGGTAGGTCAGCATTAGTTCTTTGGTGGCATGAATTAATGTTTATTAATTAATTATGTTCTGGGTTGAACATGGAATTAATTAATAGGAGGCCCACTTTATTATTTGCATTTGATCCCAGGTTTGGCCCAACATTGCTCAGAGCCCATTAGGGTTTATTAAAACCTAATAGCCCATTCTCCAGATCTATATAAATAGATCAATTCTCTCACTTCCCACACAAGTTTTGAAGTTTCAAATCAGAAACCCTAGAGAGAGTGAGAAAGTGCGCGGCTGTGTCAATTCAGTAGCGCATCCTCACTATATTTCCAGATCGAGCAAGGGAACAAATTAGAAGATCAAATCTGTAAGAACACCATCAACGATATACCGCCGTTATTCAATCCTAAGGAGTTGAGGTATTCCTTTGAATTTACATATTAAATTAAATAGGAGCATGCATAGGGCATTTACTGTTTGTCATAGCATTTATTTTGATATCCATAAAACGAATCCGAGGTTAAGAAATAAATCGCGATTCACGTCACCTATTGTAGACTTAGTTCCTACAGGATATTCAATTATTTTTGATAGAAGTGTTTCTATTATTGGTAATAATGGTGTGATATGTTATGTAAAACTGATTGACTCTCTCTAAGTCATAAATTGTTTGCATAAATCTTCCGTGAATGTTATATTGAATTCATCCAATAATAATAATCATTTAAAGAGAAAGTTTTCTTCTGATGAGGATAAAAAATATCTTTGGTACTTGAGACTAGGTCACATCAGGCTAAAGAGGATCAAGAGACTGGTGGACGACGGTGTGTTGGATTCATTCTAAGTGACACCACATCAAGTCTGTGAATCCTGTATAGAGGGAAATATGATGACCATGCCTTTTAAGGAAAGTGAGTCTCGAGAAGAGGATGTATTAGAACTAATCCATTTTGACTTATGTGGAACTATGTCCATGCAAGCTCATTGAGGTTAATGAGTATTTCGTTACATTTATTGAAGATTACTCAAGGTTTGGATATGTCTAATTACTTCGCTACAAGTCTGGAGGCTTTGAGAAATTCAAAGAATTCAAGACAAAAGTAGAAAAAAGCTAGGTAAGACTATCAAGACACTACGATCGGATCGCAGTGGTGAATATCTCAATAACAAGTTCTTGCAGTATCTGTTAGACAATGGGATTACATCCCAGTGGACTGGACCAGGAAACCCTCAACAAAATGGTGTGGAAGAAAGAAGAAATATGACTCTTTTGGAAATGGTTAGGTCTACGATGAGTTATGCAAGTTTGCTGATTTCATTTTAGGGATATGCCTTAGAAAAAATGATGTATTTGCTTAACTTGGTACCTTCTAAATAAGTTCCAAAAATGCCTCTAGAGCTTTGGTATGGGCAGAAGCCCAACTTAACCAGAATGAGGGTTTAGGGTTGTCCAGCCTGTGTGCTGACAAAGGAACCTCATAAGTTAGAAAGTAGGTGTAAGTTGACGTTGTTTGTAGGATATCCTAGGCAAATGAAGGGTGGTTACTTTTATCGTCCTGAGAAACAGAAAGTTATTGTTAGTACAAACGTGAGATTCTTGGAGGACGAATATATAAGAAACCATAGATCCAAGAGTGAAATCAATCTCCATGATCTTGGAAATGATGAAGCGATTCCATCAGGAAAGCTCAGTGTACTGTTAGATTCACCTAGTACAGGTGAGGAACTACCAACGCTGCCATGAATGCAAGGCATGAGACCACAGAGTATTGTGCCAATTAATGCCATGGATCAGATGTTTCGTCGCAGTGGGAGGGTTGTTCGGTAACCGAAATGGTACATTTTTGTGAGAGTCTTCTAACTTGATCCCAAAAAATTGAATGGATGATACCGACCCATGGACATACAACGAGGCGGTATCTGATAAAATGCAGACAAATAGCATGTTGCCATGGATTCGGAAATAGAATTCATAAAAACTATGTATGTATACCAGAAAACTGAGTTGCCAGATGGCTATCGAGCCGAAGGCTGAAAGTGGGTATACAAGAGAAAGAAAAGAGCAAATAGGGAAATTACGGCTCATAAAGCTAGGTTGGTGGCGAAGGCTTATAGTCAGAAAGAGGGCATATACTATGATGAAACCTTCTCACCAGTACCCATGCTCAAGTTCATTCGGATACTCCTTGCCATAGCAGCATATATAGACCTGGAAATCTGGCAGATGGATGTAAAAACCGCATTTCTGAATGGGTACCTTGAAGAAGGTCGTGATATCTTTATGAAACATCCAGAAGTATATGTGCAAAAGGGCGAAGAGCATTTGGTCTGGAAGATCAACAAGTACTCATATGGACTCAAGCAAGCTTCATGGCCATGGAACCTACGGTTTGATGAAGTGATTAAGTCCTATGGATTTTCACAATGTTCAAATGGGAGTTGCGTGTACCATCTATATGACAGTGGAAGTGTGGTGTTCCTTGCACTTTATGTAGATGATATTCTCTTAATTGGCGGCAATGTAGAGGTATTGTCGGACATAAAAGGGTGGTTATCCGAACAGTTCTAGATGAAGGATCCTGGAAATGTAGGGTACATCCTTGGTCTAAAATTCTTGCGTGATCAAAAGAAAAGGATGTTAGCATCATCTCAAGCTTCATACGTAGATATCATGATTGCTCGTTTTAGCATGCATAACGTCAAGAAGGGTTTGCTACCCTTCAAGCATGGCGTACATCTTTCTAAGATTCAATGTCCAAAGACACAAAAGGAGAAAGATGAGATGAGTAAGGTCCCATATGCTTTTGCCGTTGGGAGTCTCATCTATGCAATACTATATACGAGGTCAGATATTTGCTTTTCCATTGGCATGGTTGCGAGATATCAGTCTAACCCTTGACAAGCGCATTGGACCTCGGTAAAACACTTTCTCAAATATTTGAAAAGGACTAGAGACTACTATCTCATCTATCGGTGTGAAGAATTGTACCCTGTGGGTTATACGGATTCAGATTTTCAAGCAGATCAAGATGAAAAGAAGTCCATCTCTGGCTATGTGTTTACATTGAGAGGTGGGGCCATATCATGGAGAAATGCAAAGCAGAAGTGCATTGCGGACTCCACCATGGAAGCAAAATACGTGGCAGCTTCTGAAGTTTTAAAAGAAGCAGTATGGTTTCGAAACTTCCTTCTGGAGTTGGACATGATTCCTAAGTTGCCCAAGATTATCACAGTATGTTGTGACAACTCTGGTGCTGTGGCGAACTCAAAGGAACCACGAACACACAGAGCAATAAAACACATTGAGAGGAAGTAACATATTATATGATAAATCTTAGCATGGGGCGATGTGCTAATTGAGAAAATTGATAAAAAGAATAATCTAGCAGATCCATTCACTAAAGCTCTGCCACAGAAGGTCTATGAGGTGCATGTATATAACCTTGGACATAGGTTGCAACCAACCACATGAGATGATGATGTAATAGCTAGATTAGATTAGACACTCTATACTCTGGAAAGCACTTCCATAATGCATTAAGTATAAATGGGAGAATGATGGATTTATATACTGAAAACATTATGGTTGGTATATTATGTACAAGGTTTATTGGTTAATATACTGGGAATCATTAATGTTGTGTAATAACCCTAAGTTTATATAAAGTTAAGTAAGCTAATTAAGCTTAATTATTTATATTAGGTGTGTAACTATTTTAGTTTTTCCGGTAAAACTTGATTTAATTTGGAAAAAATCAGGCCATGTGTATGATTGTGAATAGCCTAGATGACCAAATAAATGAAATCAACGTTGGAAATCCGAGCTCAAGAAATTAGGATTTCCATTTATTAAATAGATTTGATTCGGTTTCGACTCGTTATCGAATTCGTTATTTTTAACCAAGCTAGAGATTTCTAGAGAATAATTAATTGAATCAATCCAAATGATCGGATTTAGAATTCGAGATCGGTGCGAGATTTGGTGTATGGTTGAAATTATAGGAATGTAAATAAGAGAGTGATTATTCATGTATATATACACATATAAAAAATTATTTATATATATAAATAATTAGTTGACTTAAGTTATGTTATCTTTAAATTGAACTTGACTAAGTATTTTACATATATATATTTATTCCAAATAATTTAGATGAAGTCTGGAAAGATAAGGGAAATATAAACGTGAATATATGTGTATATTTATTATACACTTGGCACTTATTTCTTTTACTTGACTTGAGACTAAGCTGGAGACTAAGCTTTTGGAAGGATGAAGTGTAAAATACAGTAAAATCAAAATGAAGTTAACGAAGTCATTTTACACATTTTCTCCCAAAATTCCCCTAGAACCGTAAACCCTGGAGCTGCTATTTCATCATATTCTGTCCAGATGGTGATAAATTAGGAAAAGTTATCAACTACAAACTTAAAGAGCACAAAAAATTCTTGTGTTTAAGCATGTATTTCGTATGATTTAGCCAAGAAGCGAGGGAGAAAACGCGCCGTCAGAATTCTTCTGCTGCAGGTAGTTTCTCTGCAGAATTTTTTTAATATTCTTCGATTAATTCGTGTTCCAGATTAATAATTGAGTATATATGGTATTTAGGATTGTGCTAGTGACTTGCGATCTGTGTATCTATTGTGGGATTGAGAAGAGAGGAAGATTAGTCGAAGAATTTTTGAAATCTGAAGAGGTATGATTCATATTTTGATATCTGGAAGATATTTGAGTGTTTGATTCACTTCATGAGCATAAGTGTATTGGAAGAATATGTGTAGCATGAACATATTAAGAACTAGAGATCAAAGTGGTTGTGATTTAGTTTGATATAAAGGGTTCTGGACTTTCTGAAATTAGAGAGAAGAGGTGGAGAGTTCATTATATAAAAAGTATTCTTCCCAAACTACATGATTAGGAAAAAAATTTACCAGCTGGAGTTGCTAGTTTACTTCTGATCAATAGAGTAGGAATTAGTGAAAATTCCCTCTCCAACCTGAAAGAGCACGAAGAGTGATTGAATTTAGACTGAAACTTTGTTTGATTTAGTTAAGGATTAAAGGAGAAAACATTTATTTAATTTTCAGCTGTGATAGAGATCTTTCTGAAAACTTTTTAGATTTGTTTTTAAATTAATTCATAATTTAGCTTCAAAATATTGAAGGTGTGATATCTAGGGACTTATTACTAATTGTTAGTTGGATTAATTATTGAGAAATCATTTTTGGGAGTGTTATTTCCGAAAATATTGCTGGAAATTTTATCAATGAATGAGGATGATAGTTTTATTCAAAGTTTGTTGATTTTGATTTGGTTTCTGAAACATATGAGTATGCTTAAACATAAATTGCTATGTTAATGTTAGGGGAGTGTATATTCACTTAATAATCAAGATATTAGCATCAAATTGGTAGATACACATGTTGTATTTGATGAAATGCCTTGGTAGATGCACATGTTGTGTTTGATGAAATGCCTGTGTGGAATAGCTGAAACTAATGTCTAAGTTCAGAAATGCAAATAAGGTGATTGATGAAATGCCAGAATGAAAACCTGAAACTAATAGGTTAAATTATGAAAACGGCTGAATCCCAATCATAATTTAGTCATACAAGATGTTGAAGTAAATTACGTTAGGTTGCTCCACCTATTTTGTGATTTATTTGTATTATTCCCTTATTGAAGGAAATCCACTTGGACAAGCACGGGCTTTCGTTAATTCACGACACCACCCGAACCCTTAAATAATAAAGGTGGGCGCTCTATTTATTCTATGCATGAAAACTTGTTTTGATTTTAAAAAGACATGAAAATGATTTTGTTTTTAAATATGAATGTCTATGCCAAACTATTTTGTGTGGTTGTCTATCTGTTCCTCTGAGTCAGACGTAGTTGGCCAGAGAGTTAATAACGTCAACCGGGAAATGAACTAAGATAAGCCTAGAATATTCCCTGTTGATTGCGAGCTAGGAAGTTCGTCCCCTGAGCCAAAGTATCAAGTGTCCAGTTCCTTGATATGTTGTGAATTGTATATACGATCGAGTCTCGATGCTTCGTGTTCCGAGGCTAGTGCACTGTGATGACAGCTAATGCTGTTCATCATGACCTGGAAGTAGGCCTGCTTCCTCGTCACCTAATTAAAATAGATAGTAACCACAAGCGAGGGAAATGCATGCAAGAGTAAAATATTTTAGTAAACACGACTGCTTTAAATAAAACCCTGTGTCTTACTTGTGTGATGGCATAACATTTATATAATTGTATGTTTTTGGAGCAACGTGTTCACTGGGTACGCGGTGTACTCAGCCCCTGTGTGTTATTTATAAAACATGCAGGTTAAGCTTGGAAAGAAAAAGTTAAAGTGGAAATGTGGGCGTAAATAAATAAGTGGTAGAGCTTGATCCTGAGATAACCATCTTCATATGTTTATCTCCGCCATGCTAGTTCTGCTGCATCGAACCTCTGAACTCTTATCTTCCCCGCTGTTGTTAAAAAAAATACTAAATGTGTATTTTGTCTGAAACTAGTCTTGTAACTTTTAAAGGTTAAGTCGTTTGTCGGAGTTGAACTTATAGTTACTGTTGTCCTAATTTTTATTTTTTTGGGATGTAATATAAGTATCTATTTCTCATATCCGTGAATGTTAATCTATAAGTTGCTATTCATCCGTATTATATATTTTAAATGTTAAATTATATGTTGGAAGTAATCTGTCGTGCTTTCATAAACTGGGGAATAAATTGGGGGCGTGTCAGAGAGGTATCAGAGCTATTTCTTCGCTCTGTTACAAAGATTAATCTTGCTTAGAATTTTGAATTGATAATATAACCTTGGTCTAATCTAATTTCCACATTTTTCTTCCTCCTCTTAAAAATAGAATTAAAAAAAATTAAAAAAATGAGAAGATTATTGTGGTCTGATGGTGGAGTGTTGGGATTTTATTCCTTATTATGTGATTAAAATGAGTTGAACTGCTGGTGATAATTGATAATTGAGTTTTTGATTGATGACTAAGTTGGTAGAAATTTTTCATGCATGGAACATAGATTTATAAAAATTTATTATGTTGATATCTGAGCTGATTGAATGTAAAGGGTTATATGACTGTTTTTGGCTTTGTTATTTAAGTGATATTTGGTATTTGCTTATGATATTGATTAAGTGGTGAGGGGATCTAGGATGCTGGGTTAATTGAATTGAATTGTGATTTAAATTTTAATATTTTGTGGTCAATTTATTTATCATGCTACCTGAATTTGATTATGTGTAAGTGTTTAGACTTTTATTTTTATTTATTTCTGGTGGAAAACTCTGATATTTAATTATGAAAACTATGAAAATTTTAGATGATGGATTCAGGAGAGTATTAGAATTTTGTTTATGAATATAGGGTGGATTGAGTTAGGTGAAAAGTATTCTAGATATGAAACCGCTGAATTGTAAATCGCAGTGTATCTGTAACGACAATAGCACCAAGGCATTAGAATTTAAGTGGAATTATGGAAGTGACATGTATTGCTGTGGTAACTCAACAGAAGTATGAAAAGTGGGGGCGTGCGAAGACTGGGTCATTCATTATAGTATTGTATCAATTATGTTAGAATGATATTGGTAGATTATATTGCTATGGCAGATGGATTCTTACAGGCACTTTATGGTACATCGCTTTCGAGGATACACACGTGATCCAAACCACGATCTGGTTGAGTTTATGGCCCACTACAGGCGGGAGTGGGAGATAGTCAGAGATATGGAGATGATATCTGATTATGAGGTGCTAGTAAGATTGATCGAGCTGTTACCAGAGAATTGGAGGCCATGGGCTATAGAGCAGTCTGCAAAATATGTGCACAGACATTGGCATACTCGTGCTTTGATGTGCCACTTTCCCAGCTTTTTCGGAGTAATTATTTATCAAGCTTCTGCGTACGAACGCCCACCAGATGGCCCCTATGCATATGTTACAGATTATCCAATTCTGGAGATACCTGATTCTGACAATATTGTACCAGCACCCTTTCCTATTCCAGATCCCGTGGTGAATCCTGCACACCCATATCAAGCTGAACCACCCCCACCGGTTCAGATACTTCAGGTTGTACAACTAGCAGAGCAAAGTACGGCACGATCTTTAGTGCCGCATATTCGAGGTCATATGGAGATTATTAAATATACTATTCAAATTCCGAGCGACATAGAAGAAGAGGATAGGATGGATATAGACAACACTGGGTATGAAGCAGATGCGGATACTAATGATAACGACGTTGGTGACATTGATGACATGCTGGTGTCTCATAATAACTCTGAAAAGAATGGAGATGGAGATGATGAAGTCAGGGGAGCTGAAGGTGCTGCAGTGAATGTTGAGGGAGAGGAGGAAGAAGAAGATCCCTCTAAAATTAAGAGCACTGCTAGGTCTGGGTGGTAATTTGGGGGTAGATAGTAGTGGTTTTTGCTGATTGTATATAATGTTGATAGTAGCACTGATATTTTCTTTTACTTTTGTTACTTTTGGGATTGATCAAAGGTTGCTAGGAACACCTTGGTCAAGTGGTCAGAGAGATCACTTATTTTGGCAGTTGGAGTTGAGTCCATTTTGTTTTATGGACCTCTCTATAATCTGATATTTTTGTGACAGGTTCTAGTAAATTAGTGTCATATAGGTATCATATCCTTTTGACGGTTAGATATATCAATAGATTATGTATAGAAAGGTGTTAATGTCAATGTAAACTTCCTTTTGACTATGTAAATATTCACGATATATATAAGCAATGATTTTAGTTATGATATGGTTGTTTTCTGGAACATTGGGGTTTAATGATTCAGTAAAGTGCGATATTTGAAATATTGAAGTTAGTATAGAAATATGTGACGCTATAAATAAAGATTTTATAAAATTTGGACTAATAGGTTGTATTATTTCAGAATGTCGATTAACGAAGGAAATAGAGGGTGAGGACGAGGTAGAGGACAAGGCAGAGGACGAGGTAGAGGCCAAGGACGGGGCCAAAACCAAATCCAACTTCGATAGGATGAGTCAAATCATGAAACTGATAATGAGCCTGCATATGATATTCCAATTAATAATGCAGTCCATGACGATGAAGGGTGGAAGGACCTGAGAGACAACTAGTAAGAGTGCCAATGCCGCCTACTCAATTCTTTCAGCTAATTGAGACTTTCCGTAAGCAACACCCACCTACTTTCAATGGTGAAGGAGACTCGTTTGAAACAGAAAACTGGGTGCGTGCCTTTGAAAAAATATTCAGGCACATGCGTTTTAGTGAATTTGATAAGATAAATTGCATGACTTATCAACTGGTGGGGAGAGCAGATAGGTGGTGGGAAACTTACGTGAAAACATTAACTCCGGAGCAATATGAAAGTTTTACTTGGGATCAGTTTAAGCAGGTACTATATGAAAAATATATATCGAAACAATACCGTCAAGAGAAGGAAATGGAGTTTTATATTCTAAGGCAGGGAGATATGACGATGAGTGAATATGATAGGCGGTTCTGTGATCTATCTCAGTATGTTGTACAACTGATAGATACGCCTACAAAATTGGCAGAAAAGTTCAGGTTGGGTCTGCGGACAAATATTCGAGCTCATTTGTCCATCAATAAAGGATTAAGTTACAAAGAGTATCTTAGCATGGCTCTAGATGTTGAGGCTTCTTTGACTAAAGATAAAATACCACTTCCAGACAAAGCAGAACCTAGTCAGCCAACTGCAGCTCCGAAAAGGAAGTTTGAGGAAATTCAGCCCCCTAACTATCAAAGACCTAATAATCAGAGAAGGCAAGAGTACAGGGGAAATCAAAATTTTCCGCGAAGAAATTTTCAAGCACCTTTTAGGAGATATCCAGTACCAGCTGCCCCACAGAGAGAGCAAAGGGGACCGATACTACAGGAATGCCGGAGATGTGGAAGAAAACATACAGGAGCATGTGTAGTTCGAGAGTTCACATGCTATGAATGTGGTGGAAAAGGTCATATGGCAAGGCATTGTCCAAATCGCCAACAAGAGGTTGGTAATAAACCAGCCTACCAGAGGCCGAATAACCAACTGAGGGCTATAAGAGGAGAACCTCAACCTCGGGGCAGAGCACCAAGATATCAGAGAGGAGGCAAGCAGAATCAACGAGTTCTACCACGAAATCCTAGGGAGAATCCTCAACAAGAACAAGAGCCGCCACAAGTAGGAGCTAGGGCATATGCACTGAACCAAGAAAGGAATGAAGGAAACCTAGCAGGTATGGGACTTATTAATAATACCTGTTATGGTTTTATTTGATACTGGTGCTTCGCATTCCTTTATTTCTCATGCATGTGTAGAAACCCTAGAACTCAAGGTAGTGGAGGGTGATAAAAGTTTAAAGGTAGTGATACCTTCGGGGGAAATTATAATTACCACCCAAATATGCTCAAATCTAGAAATTTTATTAAATACTCATAAGGTTGTAATAAATGACTTAAATGTCATGGAAATGAAAGATGTTGACATAATTTTAGGCATGGATTGGTTAACAAGCAATTGGGTAACCATCTTATGCGAATAAAGAAAAGTTATCTTATCGTTATCAGAAGAACAACATGTATGAATATATGGTTTTCGGAGAGGGCAAAGAGTGTCCGTTATATCAGCACTCCAAGCCATAAGATTAATGAGAAAAGAGGAAAATCAAGCATACCTAGTGTACCTTGAAGGAGAAACTAAGCAAGAGTTAACGATAAATGATGTACCAATAGTTAATGAATTTGAAGATGTATTTCCTGAAAAGTTACCTGGCTTAGCTCCAGACCGACAAGTAGAGTTTGTTATTGACTTGGAACTGGGAGCGACTCCAATTTCTAAAGCACCATATAGGATGGCACCCAAGGAATTGTAGGAGTTGAAGGTGTAGTTGCAAGAACTATTGGATATTGGTTTTATACGACCAAGTGTATCACCATGGGGAGCTCCTATATTATTTGTAAAGAAGAAGGATGGAACAATGAGAATGTGTATTGACTATCGGGAACGGAACAAGTTAACATTAAAGAATCGGTATCCGCTACCAAGAATCGATGATTTATTTGATCAACTACAAGGTGCAAGTGTGTTTTCAAAGATAGATCTTCGGTCAGGGTATCATCAGTTAAAAATCCGAAAAGAAGATATTCCAAAAACGACATTCAGAAAAAAATATGGTCACTATGAATTTGTGGTTATGCCTTTTTGACTTACGAATGCTCCAGCGGTATTCATGGACTTAATGCATCGAGTATTCCACCCATATCTAGATAACTTTGTTCTAGTTTTCATCTATGATATCCTCATATACTCCAGAAGTGAAGCAGAACACGAACAACATCTCAGAGTTGTTCTACAGACACTGAGAAATGAGAAGTTGTATGCCAAATTCAGTAAGTGTGAATTTGGCTTAAGGAGGTATTCCTAGGTCACATTGTGTCCACAGAAGGAATCAAGGTAGATCCAGCTAAAGTACAAGCGGTGATAGAATGGAAATCACCAACAATGCCTCATGAGATTAGAAGTATTCTGGGTTTAGCTGGATACTACAGGCTATTTATTGAAAGGTTTTCTAAAATTGCACGGCCTATGGCACAATTACTTCAAAAGGGAGTGAAATTTGAATGGACTAAAGAATGTGAGGAAAGTTTCCAGAAATTAAAGCAACTTCTGACTACGACACCAATTTTAGCTATTCATGAATTAGATAAGAAATACGTAATGTATACAGATGCCTCCAAAAATGGATTAGGTTGTGTGCTGATGCAAGATGGAAGAGTAATTGCTTATGCATCACGCCAGTTAAGGCCGCATGAACTAAACTACCCCACCCATGATTTGGAATTAGCAGCGGTAGTTCATGCTTTGAAAATTTGGAGACATCATCTTTATGGTGTTAAATGTACAATTTACACAGATCATAAGAGCCTGAAGTACTTCTTTGAACAGAAGAATCTTAATATGAGGCAAAGAAGATGGCTCGAATTGGTAAATGATTATGATTTGACGATTAACTATCATCCTGGAAAAGCAAATTCTGTAGCTGATGCCTTAAGCAGGAAAAATGCAGTGAGGTTAGGTTCACTCCTAACAAGTGAAGTGGAATTAATTAAAGATTTTGAGCGGCTACATTTGGAAGTTGTTGTGCCATCAGAATCACAGATAGGTGCAATAGCTACCCAAAATGTCGTATCTGACTTACGACAAAGGATAATTGAAGATCAGAGAAAGGATGGTAAGTTGGAAAAGATACATCACAAAGTTCGTCTAGGTCAAACAAGAGAATATCAAGAAATGTCAGATAATGCATTGGTATTTCAAGGAAGAATGTGTATACCAAGAAATGAAGAGTTGATAAATGAGATCATGAGCGAGGCTCATTATACTCCATATACTGCTCATCCTGGAAGTACAAAAATGTACCAGGATTTGAAGATGAGATTTTGGTGGAATGATATAAAGAAAGATATTTCCTTATATGTTGAGCGATGTTTGGCTTGTCAACAAGTGAAAGCATTACATCAACGACCCTACGGTAAGTTACAACCATGGGATGTTCCTGAGTGGAAATGGGAACATATTATGATGGACTTTGTAACAGGTTTACCAAAATCACAGAAAGGGAATACAGTAATTTGGGTCATAGTGGATCGTTTAACAAAGTGCTCTCACTTTTTACCTATTCGGACTACTTATAGTTCGGATAAGTTAGCTCAGCTGTATGTACGGGAGATTATACGATTACACGGGGTACCGATATCTATAACTTCAGATAGAGATTCCAAGTTCACTTCTAGATTCTGGATGAGTCTACAAAAGGAGTTGGCACCCGTTTAAACTTTAGTACATCATTCCATCCACAGACTGATGGACAATCTGAGAGGACAATTCCAACATTAGAAGATATGTTAAGAACAATTATTCTAGACCGTGGAGGCAATTGGGAACCAATATTGCCTTTAATTGAATTTGCTTACAACAACAGCTACCAGACAACTATTGGAATGGCGCCATATGAAGCATTATATGGTAAAAAGTGTCAATCTCCGGTTTATTGGGATGAGGTAGGAAATAGAAGAATACTTGCACCTGATGCTATAACTGAAATGGTTGAAATTGTCCGCCAAATTCGAGAAAGGATGCAAGAAGCTCAGAGTAGACAAAAGTCATATGTTGATATAAGGAGAACAGAGCTACATTTTGAAGTGGGAGATAAAGTGTTTTTGAAAGTTTCACCTTCAAAAGGAATAATACGATTCGGTGCGAAGGGTAAACTACGACTGAGATATGTAGGACCCTATGAAGTGTTAGAAAGAATAGGTCCAGTGGCTTATCGGTTGGCTTTACCGCCGGCATTGGGGAATGTACACAATGTATTCCATGTATCTCAACTAAGGAAGTATATTTATGACCCTCGACATGTAATTCATCAGGAAGAGATAGAGCTCAGTCCTGATCTACGATATGAAGAACGTTCTGAAGCTATCATAGATAGAAAAGTTCAACAGCTGAGGAATAAGACTATACCACTGGTGAAAGTCTTGTGGAATCATCACGATTATGAAGAAGCTACCTGGGAGCTTGAGGAGATAATAAGAAATAAGTACCCAGAGTTGTTTTAGTCACCCTACAAATTTCGAGACGAAATTTTTGTAAGGTGGGGTGAATGTAATAACCCTAAGTTTATATAAAGTTAAGTAAGCTAATTAAGCTTAATTATTTATATTAGGTGTGTAACAATTTTAGTTTTCCGGTAAAACATGATTTAATTTGGAAAAAATCAGGCCTTGTGTATGATTGCGAATAGCCTAGAGGACAAAATAAATGAAATAATCGTTGGAAATCCGAGCTCAAGAAATTAGGATTTCCATTTATTAAATAGATTTGATTCGGTTTCGACTCGTTATCGAATTCGTTATTTTTAACCAAGCTAGAGATTTCTAGAGAATAATTAATTGAATCAATCCAAATGATCTGATTTAGAATCCGAGATCGGTGCAAGATTTGGTGTATGGTTGAAATTATAGGAATGTAAATAAGAGAGTGATTATTCATGTATATATACACATATCTAAAATTAATTATATATATAAATAATTAGTTGACTTAAGCTATGTTATCTTTAAATTGAACTTGACTAAGTATTTTACATATATATATTTATTCCAAATAATTTAGATGAAGTCTGGAAAGATAAGGGAAATATAAACGTGAATATATGTGTATATTTATTATACACTTGGCACTTATTTCTTTTACTTGACTTGTGACTAAGCTGGTGACTAAGCTTTTGGAAGGATGAAGTGTAAAATACAGAGGGTAAAATCAAAATGAAGTTAACAAAGTCATTTTACACATTTTCTCCCAAAATTCCCCTAGAACCGTAAACCCTAGAGCTGCTATTTCATCATATTCTGTCCAGATGGTGATAAATTAGGAAAAGTTATCAACTACAAACTTAAAGAGCACGAAAAATTCTTGTGTTTAAACATGGATTTTGTATGATTTAGCCAAGAAGCGAGGGAGAAAACGTGCCGTCAGAATTCTGCTGCTGCAAGTAGTTTCTCTGCGGAAATTTTTTAATATTCTTCGATTAATTCATGTTCCAACTTAATAATTGAGTATATATGGTATTTAGGATTGTGCTAGTGACTTGCAATTTGTGTATCTATTGTGGGATTGAGAAGAGAGGAAAATTAGTCGTAGAATTTCTGAAATCTGAAGAGGTATGTTTCATATTTTGATATCTGAAAGATATTTGAGAGTTTGATTCACTTCATGAGCATAAGTGTATTGGAAGAATATGTGTAGCATGAACATATTAAGAACTAGAGATCAAAGTGGTTGTGATTTAGTTTGATATAAAGGGTTCTGGACTTTCTGAAATTAAAGAGAAGAGGTGGAGAGTTCATTATATAAAAAGTATTCTTCCCAAACTACATGACTAGGAAAAAAATTAACCACCTGGAGTTGCTAGTTTATTTCTGATCAATAGAGTAGGAATTAGTGAAAATTCCCTCTCCAACCTGAAAGATCACGAAGAGTGATTGAATTTAGACTGAAACTTTGCTTGATTTAGTTAAGGATTAAAGGAGAAAACATTTATTTAATTTTCAACTGTGATAGAGATTTTTCTGAAAACTTTTTAGATTTGTTTTTAAATTAATTCATAATTTAGCTTCAAAATATTGTAGGTGTGATACCTAGGGACTTATTACTAATTGCTAGTTGGATTAATTATTGAGAAATCATTTTTGGGAGTGTTATTTCTAAAAATATTGCTGGAAATTTTATCAAGGAATGAGGATGATAGTTTTATGCAAAGTTTGTTGATTTTGATTTGGTTTCTGAAATATATGCGCCTGATTAAACATAAATTGCTATGTTAATGTTAGGGGAGTGGATATTCACTTAATAATCAAGGTATTAGCATCAAATTGGTAGATGCACATGTTGTGTTTGATGAAATGCCTGTGTGGAATAGCTGAAACTAATGTCTAAGTTCAGAAATGCAAATAAGGTGTTTGATGAAATGCCTGAATGAAAACCTGAAACTAATAGGTTAAATTCTGAAAACGGCTGAATCCCAATCATATATTATATGTTCTGTTTTAGTTTTTAGCCACTATATGAAGTGTAGGAATAAGTTGGGAAGTAAATAAGTTAATTAACCAAGTTTGAACTTGCCTTTTTTCGATTAAAAGGGATTAGTGTTGTTTGGTTAATTTCTTGTTATAAACATGTGCATGACCTTAGGGAAATTTAATATTAGGTATGCAATTGATTATCTTTGATCGAATCATTGATTTAGTATAATTATGAGTTGAAATTCGATGTAGACGAAGAGAGTAATTGTTAGTTGGAATTTATGAATGACATGCTTATTTGATTCACCATCAATTTAAATTAAAAATATGAATAAATATATTGATGAATAAAACATCTTAAAGACTTGATCATGGGCTAAGTTGTGAAGGTTGAAAGTGAGATATACGAAGAGATGAAAGCTTGTAATTAAACTTATAAGGTTGTATAATCTACGAGTTAATGAACAAGATAATAAATTATATACAAGAGGCTGAAGTTGGAAATTCAAAGTAAATGCTAACTACTTGAATTATATATTAAATCCAACTTGTCATAATTGTACATGGTTAGTATTTGATAATAGGTGTAAAAACATATATACCATGAGTTAAATTTTGAATCATAATTTAGTCATACAAGATGTTGAAGTAAATTACGTTAGGTTGCTCCACCTATTTTGTGATTTATTTGTATTATTCCCTTATTGAAGGAAATCCACCTGGACAAGCACGGGCTTTCGTTAATTCATGACACCACCCGAACCCTTAAATAATAAAGGTGGACGCTCTATTTATTCTACGCATGAAAACTTGTTTTGATTTTAAAAAGACATGAAAATGATTTTGTTTTTAAATATGAATGTCTATGCCAAACTATTTTGTGTGGTTCTCTATCTGTTCCTTTGAGTCAGACGTAGTTGGCCAGAGAGTTAATAACATCAACCGGGAAATGAACTAAGATAAGCCTAGAACCCTGTTGATTGCGAGCTAGGAAGTTCGTCCCATGAGCCACAGTATCAAGTGTCCAGTTCCTTGATATGTTGTGAATTGTATATACGATCGGGTCTCGATGCTTCATGTTCCGAGGCTAGTGCACTATGATGACAGCTAATGCTGTTCATCGTGACCTGGAAGTAGGCCTGCTTCCTCGTCACCTAATTAAAATAGATAGTAACCACAAGCGAGGGAATTCCATGCAAGAGTAAAATATTTTAGTAAACACGACTGCTTTAAATAAAACCCCATGTCTTACTTGTGTGATGGCATAACATTTATATAATTGTATGTTTTTGGAGCAACGTGTTCACTGGGTACGCGGTGTACTCATCCCCTGTGTGTTATTTATAAAACATGCAGGTTAAGCTTGGAAACAAAAAGTTAAAGTGGAAATGTGGGCATAAATAAATAAGTGGTAGAGCTTGATCCTGAGATAACCATCTTCATATGTTTATCTCCGCCATGCTAGTTCTGCTGCATCGAACCTCTGAACTCTTATCTTCCCCGTTGTTGTTAAAAAAAAAAACTAAATGTGTATTTTGTCTGAAACTAGTCTTGTAACTTTTAGTGGTTAAGTTGTTTGTCGGAGTTGAACTTATAGTAACTGTTGTCCTAATTTTTATTTTTTTGGGATGTAATATAAGTATCTATTTCTCATATCCGTGAATGTTAATCTATAAGTTGGTATTCATCCGTATTATATATTTTAAATGTTAAATTATATGTTGGAAGTAATACATCGCGCTTTCATAAACCGGGGAAGAAATTGGGGGCGTGTCATGTTGTATGTTCATCTCCTGTCTGAATTAACAAACATGTATCACAAACACTCTTATCCTCTTATCTCATCGATAAGGAGATCATATGGTGTGTAGTAGATCACGAAAGATTGTATGTATTGATTAACCCACCAAGATATAAATAGTATCACAACTGAGACAGTCGTAGTTGATGATTAGACTGTCTGAATTAACAAACATGTATCACAATTGTCATCTTTAAATTCACAAAAAAAATCCCTTTTCCAAAATCCTCAAACTTCTATGTTCTAAGAATCGTGGCTAGTACTTTGTTTTTTTCGTTGCACAGTCCCTGTGGGATCGACCACCTTAGGGTGTAAAAATATTATTTGCTCGCTGCTTTTTGCAGTTATCATAGATCTACGAAGCTTGTCATTCTTCTCCTACAGGTGGTCATCATTCAACCAACTGCACCGCCTTCAAGATACTTGCTAGTGGATTTTATTGGCCCTCTATCCTCGAGACTTGTCGTGGCTGGATTACTAGTTGTGACCGTTGCCAGAGGACCGACAACATTTCCAAGAGGGATGAGATGCCACAAACCCCGTGGTAGAGGTTTAAATTTTTTATGTCTGGGGGATTGATTTTATGGGACCATTCCCACCATCCCGAGGTTTCTCTTACATTCTTCTTGCAGTGGACTATGTTTCTAGATGGGTGGAGGCCATTCCGACCACCACCAACGACTCAAGAGTTGTGGTCAACTTCCTGCAAAAGCTTATGACTCATTTTGGAGCACCGAGAGCCTTAGTAAGTGATGCGGGATCTCATTTTCTTAACAAATTGCTTGTTTCCCTTCTTGCTAGGTATGGACTTAAGCATTGAGTCACTACACCGTACCATCCTCAAGGGAATGGACTGACTGAGCTATCCAACCGGGAAATCAACAAATCTTGGAGAAGACTATCAAGCAGAAGAAAGATTGGGCAATCAATTTGGATGATGCACCGTGGGCTTATCGCACAGCATACAAAACTCCCATTGGTATGACTCCTTTTCAGCTTGTTTTTGGTAAATCTTGTCACTTGCCTGTAGAGATGGAGCACAAGGCTTGGTGAGCATTGAAAGAGCTCAACATGGACTGGAAACATGCTGCTGGAAGCAGAGTTATATCTTTGAATGAGTTGGAGGATTTTCGAGATGAGGCCTATGAGAACAATTTGATCTACAAGAGAAGGGCCAAGAGGTTTCATGATAAAGGGATTCGCTCACTGGTGTTCAGTTCTGATAACAAGGTGCTGCTGTTCAATTCCCGTCTTCGCTTCATGCCCAGGAAACTGCAGTCAAAGTGGAAAGGCCCCTACACTGTTGTGAGTGATTTTCCGAATGGTGTTGTTGAGTTAGAAGGCCAAGATGGTAACGCATTCAAAGTTAATGGCACAAGACTGAAGAGATATTACAGTCCACAACAAATCTATGTTGTGGACACTTTCAATTTGGATAGGCCATGAGATGAGGTAAGGTCGAGCTAGCGACATTAAATCAAGCACCTGTTGGGAGGTAACCCAATGATTTTATGGCTTTGGTGTGAGTTAGATTAGTTCTTTTAGTTTTATTAAGTTTTAAGATAAATTAGAGTTTAAAATTTTCGAGTTGGTTATGTTCAGCCTTAAATTTTTTCATTATAGCTTTGAAAATTTTGTGAAGCTAGGCTCTGTTTCAACCGATGTGGGAGGCAGGACGATCGACACGCGGAGTTGCGTGTGTTTCGGCCGAGGTGAGTCACACCCTGACAACGGCGCCAATTTGATCGATGCAAAATCCTGCATACAGATTATAACACAGAGAAAATAAATTTATAATAACCCAGAGGTTGTCGAACCCACAGGGATAGTGCAACGAAGGGAATCATGTACTGAATGTAGTTTTCAAAATCTTTGTTTGGGCAAATCGATTTAAGGTTTTTGAGTTTTTCAAGACAAATAATTAAAGAGATAAAATTCAAATATTAAAAAGCACATATTCTAAGGAAATCAATCAATCTGATCAACATGCAAGAAACAAATATTCTAAACCAAAAAAGATATTTTGGTGGAAAATCTATTAATGTGGAATTAATTCCTTGGTCGGGCAATTAAATCCTAAATTACTAACTAGTGGTTATCTCCTCTCGGTCTCAAACACACAAAGTTAATTAATTTCAATAAAGATTAGATTTTTCCTACGATTGAATTCTTCTTGGTCGGACAGAAAATCAAAAGTATTAAATCCTAACTTCCTATTACTAACCTTCACCTCTCGGTCCTTCGATTAATAACTATAACCTACCTTAATCTTCATCTCTTGATCCTTCGATGAGAATAGACTTAAAACAAAACATAGGATTTAAACCAGTTTAAAGGGTTTGAATTATCGAATCAAAACATGCATCACAGATGGAGAAACCCTAGAACCTGTTTAGGGTTCTAGCCTAACATGTTAAAGAAAAACAGTGCAGGGAAAATTAAAGATTGCATTAATAAAGGTTTAACAAAAACTAAAGAGGAATTCTCAAAAATTGAAAGTGAAAACAGAAGATTAAAGTAAAACTCAAAGGAAACTCAACTCCAAAAAATTAACAACCCCCCTATTTATGAGCTAAATATGAGTTTATATAGTAGTAGGGTTGAGGCCTTGGATGGTAGGAATTGATGAAATTAGGAATTTCCTTCTTGAATTGATGGCTTCAAAAGGAATGATTTTCTTGGTTGAAACTTCCCTTTTGGGGTCTTCATTGCTTCCAAATTGATGTGTTACTTGAATCCCAAGCAATTCTCGCCCAAAATATGTGAAAAACTCCCAGAATTTTGCCAAAATAATTCGCCCCGATTGAGATGAACATTGCCCCGGCTGAGATGAAGCTGCCCCGGTCGAGATGGCCTTCAACTCGGTCGAAATAGAGACCATTTTCGCCACTTTCGACCCTTCTGCGCAATCTCATGGTTTTGGCCATAACTTTTGTTCCCGAACTCCGATTGACCCAATTCCAGTTGCGTTGAAAAGCTAACTCAAAGATATTTCTACATCCATGCTCCATTAGGTCAGATTCCATCTGTGGAAGAATTCGTGACTGTTTCTTTGAACATCTACTGCTTTCGGTACGAGTTTCCATTGGATATGGCCTAAAACCTGCGAAATCTTACCATGACAAGTATAACACCCTCTAATGTATACTCATGATCAATTTATTCAAGAAA
Source organism: Plectranthus barbatus (assembly GCA_026898455.1). NCBI lineage: Eukaryota > Viridiplantae > Streptophyta > Magnoliopsida > Lamiales > Lamiaceae > Plectranthus > Plectranthus barbatus. Next base: position 124,200 of record JAPKLW010001222.1, read on the forward strand.
AAAAACTAAAATGCATTAAAGAAACGAGAAACAATGCGATAAGTGAGTAGAAAAATGAGCTTATCAACCGATGCAGACCTCGTGTCGACCGACACGCACATTTCGGCCGACGGGAGCTGGTGTCGAGGATTTTCGGGTTATTTTATTTAATTAATAATTAAAAATTAAAATTTTACGCGTCGACCGATGCGAATCTGGCATCGGTCAAAACAGAGGAGGCGTTCGCGCGGATCTGAAGCTTTAAAACAAAAAATTTTCTAACTCTTCTTCACTTGCACACACGCACGCACCCAAAACCCCCCAACCCTTACTCTCGATTTCTTCCACCAATTTCAACTCTCCAATGGCAGGTATGATCTCTAAACTTTATCCTTGTCATTCTTGTTGTGATTTAATTGTTTATTCAAGCCTAAATTCAAATTGAACCATATTTGTACTCTATTTAGGGGTTTGATTGAATTTATGATTTGTGCACTTGTTTGATTGAATAATTCGATATGGATTGCATGTTTAGTCGATATGAATTCCTTGTCATGATTCATTGCTTAGGGATTGTGGAATTTGTGTAATTAGGGCTCAAATTGTTTAAATTGGTTTGTCAAGTTCATGTCAATTTTGGGAATTGTTGGTACATATCAAAATTTTGAGTTTGGTGGATTGTTTTGGGTTTAATTAAGTGTCAATTGCATTATTTGTTCGTCAATTTTACATGGGCACTTAATTTGGTGCGAAAATTTCTTCAATTGCTTAGTGTTGAATGGGGGATTTTTTTATCTTACAGGTCCCTACAGAGTATGATCCGGTGTTTGAGAAAAGGGCTGAGGAAGATTGATATGAGGAATTGCTCACTTATCCGGTTAAGGCCACCCTCTTCTTGGATCATGAGACTTTGAGGAAGTTGTGGATTGAGGATGATATCACTAAAATGTTCCGCCGCATTCAATGGGGTGCTATGCTCGATAACGAGTGGCAAACTTTCTCTACCCTGACTAGAGAGTTCATGGCCATGGCCAAGGTTTGGACAAGTGATGGGAGGCGCCCGGAGCCCACTTCGATTACCTTCCAACTAATGAATCGGAGGCACAGCCTGACACGGTCTCAGCTTGATACGATTTTTAGCTGCCCAGCTGGAGGTCTCTACCATGAGCACACGGACTTCAATTGTGCTCAGATGTGGCGGGATTTTTCTGCCCTTGCTCCGATTGGTGTTGACAAGTTTGATATGGGCAACATGAAGACATCCCACGTAGACAACCCGGTGTTCAGGTATATCTTACGATGGTTAGGGACCAGCATCTTTGGCCGGCATGAGAGTGGGAAGGCGAGGCAGAAAGAGATCCATGTCCTCTATTGCATGCTCGCAGGGCATCATGTCAGCATTGCCGGGTGCTTCATGGATAATCTTGCCCGGCAGCTCAAGGTCAAGTGGGGAGACATCTGGTGGGGTGGTCTGATCACTCCCATTGCCCATTCTTTGGGTTTCCCTACCGACGATCTCCACCTAGCTTATGGACGGCGGTTCTTGGATGTTCATCATTTGGTTCAGAGGACTATGCTGGTCGAGGGCCCGCCATTAGCACTCAAGATGGCCACTAACGACCTCTTCTCGCTGCCAAACACTCCCCTCACTCATGTGACCACCTTGGACTTCAAAGAAAATTGGTTTATGCATACTCCGGCCCATCTGGCCTTGATGCTCCATGCGAATGGGGTAGCACCTCAGAGTCGGCTTTTGCACCGAGCAGGAGTCCAGTCGGACAATAGGGTCCTAACAGTCGAGGAGTCTGCGGCTATGGTTGAAGAGCAGGAGCGATGGAACAGGGCTGCAGCAGAGAGAGTAGCCGCCGAGCGCGCTGAGGCAGAGAGAGCTGAGGCCGAGAGGAGATGGGCTGAGGCTGGCCATGGAGATGATGAGGAGGAGCCAGGATTTGAGATCCCCACCGCTGATGATGAGGTCCCACTCTAGGGGCTCGGCGGTTCTTCGAGCTATCATACGGGGGGCACTTCCTCCTCCGGTCCGGATTTAGCTATGATCTATGAGTTCTTACAGCAGTAGGCCGCCGAGAGAGCAGCTGCCGAGTCGGACCGAGCTCAAAACTATCTGTTCCGACAGGATCTCTCCTACTGGCTAGGGAACCTAGAGACCCAGATATAACAGTTGCTGTCACCAGCCGAGGAGCAGCCCGAGACTGTCTATGTTGGCCGCCGTAGAGCTCAGGGGGATTTCGAGGATGTTCCGGAGGATCAGGATGGCCAGTGAGGTACAATTTTACTTTCCCTTGCTCGATTTTCAAACTTTTTCTTCTTTCTGTTGAATAAGTTTGGGGGAATGACGGTAGGGATTGTAAAACTTGTGTTATCTTGTTATTTACTGTTTCTATGAGATTTTCATGTTATTGTTCATTTTTAATGCCTTGGAACTTATTAGATTTACTGCTTTAGCATGTTTAGTTGATTTTAGTAAGATATTGCATTGTATTTACGCTTGAATATAGGGCAGTCGGAACTTTTGATTATTGTTAGCTTGAGATTTGAATTATGTCCTCCTTATTACTTTATGAATGTGATTGATGATTGGTTGATTTGTGGACTGTGACTTGAAAATCTGTGTGATAGAGTAGCCAATGATAGGAGTTTCTGACTTGATGAGTGCTTGTTGATGCGTGTTGTGTGTATGTTAGACTAAGATTGAACTTGATGATTGTTGAGGGGGAACAAAATTTGACCCAAGTGAGTTTTGAGCCTGAATTTTTCGATTGATGTGTGATAAGGTGCGTATGCAATAATCTTCTAGAATTTGACTTGTTTCTCTCTCGAGGTTGCATAAGTGCGATAATAGGGTAATATGATTTTAGGCATGTTCTTTCTTAGCCCGAATTCTATACACTAACCTTAAAAATCTCCACTTGTAGCCCTGTTGAGCCTTTTGACAGATTTCTTTGTTTAGAATGTTTAATGAGTGAGAGGGGTATGGATTAAGTGCAAATATGGATCTTGTGGTTTTGAGGTATCAAATAGAAGGAAATTGAGTTGTGAAAAATGAAGAAAAAAAAAGGGGGGAGTAGAAATAAGGTGAACTAAAGTTATTTAATTTTTATTCTTGATAAGTTCACAATTATTGTGCTATAAAGAAAAGAAAAAAAAAAGAAAGAGAAAAAGATGTGAAAAAAAAAGAGAAAGGAAAAGAAAAGTGGTTGGATTGAAAAATCAACATGGTGTGATATAGGGAAGTGAGAGTTTGAAATGAGAGTTGAATTGAGAGTTTGAGTCACTTAGACTAAAACCATCCACCTACCTTAGGAAACCACATTACAACCTAATAAAAGACCTATCTGATTACTTGATTTATTGCACTACTTTAGCAGTGGAGAGATGAGAAACTTGTCAAACAATGGTAAGTGCGCATTGACCTTGATTTGAGTGATGTTACACATCCTAAACACTTGAGGGAAGAGTGAAATCGAAAATTTTCTTTGTGAGGTTCCCCTTTGATGATTTAATTGTTTGGTTGCGGTATTGATTGTGCATTGTGTGCGGATGATTGTTACTCAGAGAGTTTTGAGACTAGTGAGGCAATGAACACTCTTTTTCTGCACTTGATTGGGTTTTTTGTGTGTAGATTAATCGAGGACGATTAACTGTTTAAGTTTGGGGGAGTTGATAAGTTCGTTATTTCGCCGACTTAACAATTAGTTTCTGGCTCGTTTAATGTTCTAATTGCGTAATTTTCATATTTATTCATGCATCGTAGTGTTTTAGTATAAAGGTTGTGTTTGATGGTGTGTTTTTGTAGGAAAAGAGGACAAATTCAAAGTAAGGGAAAATTCAGAGAATTTGGCTCTATTTCGACCGACACAAGCCTTGTGTCAATCAACATGAGCAGTCGATGTGAGAGCCGAGATCGACTTCAAGGGTGTTGACGCGGGAGCTCCACATCGACCGACGCGAGCTTTGTATCAGTCGACGTGGATGGTCAAAGCTGACGTGGAAGGTCGATGTGAAGCATGTCGAGATGGAGCACACGTCGACCGACGTGGCCCCTATCTCGGTCGACGCGGATGTCTTTTTGGCGAGAGTTGTATATTTTTGGCTATTTCCTCTCCGGTTTAATTGCGTACCTTGTGGGGATAATTTATACACCTATATAAACACTTTAGTTTGAGTTTTTTGGGTTAGACACCTTATTTTCAGAATTGAGTATTATTCCAAGGCAGAATTTTGTGTTTGAGTTATTGTTGGAGTTTGAAGACAGTTAATGATTTCACTTTGTTCATCTGAGACTCTGATTTGATCAATGCAAGTTTATTCCAGGTTTTATCTTTTCATGATGTTGATTATTATGAATATGATTAACTAATTCCTTAATCAGATTCTAGGGTTAAAAATCTATCCTTACTGCATGTTTACAATTAATTGAATCGAATGCCTTTCTTTGTTAGATTTGTGAAATTCTGTTCTTTGATTTAAACCTTAATTTGTTGGCCACTTATTTAGGTTAGTTAGTTAATTAATTTGAGACTCAAAAGGTGACAATTAATTAACAGGAAAAGGATTTCACAATATAATCATTTATTCTTGTCTTAAAAAGAGGGAATCAGGTTATAGGATTTAATCTGTTAATTTTAGGAGTTATTGAATTATTTCTTGAGACTGAAAGGGTAAAGGAATTTCGATAATCTACTTTGTGAATTCTCAAATAAAGAAATTTACAATACTTTTTCTGATTTCCATCTTTCAAGGAATTTAATTGGCTTTTGATCGATTTGTTGTTGCATGTCAGGAAGGATAGTAAAAAATCCCTAGAATCTGTATCTCTGCATTTGATTTAAATCCCGTTGATTTATTCTGTTTGGTTTTAATTGATATTTTGAAAGTTTTTGTCTTTTTAATTTTTCAAGTTAATGTTACCAAACCCTTCAAAATTTGATTGCCTCAAACAATGTCCCGAGAAACTATAATTCAGTACTTAAGATGGTTCGATATTTCATTCCCTGTGGGATCGATAATTATAATATAACTCTATATTGTTAGCCTTGCTAAGTCGTTAATAATTTTAGCGATCAACCCCTTTGCACCGGCGAGAACATTGAAGATGACTTAGGCCAATCGGACTACTACGTTGTCCAAGCCTAAGTCACTCCCAATAGAACGTAGATTAGAAACCTATGAGCATTCACTTTTTGTTAGAGTCGATCTATACTCACATACATCACGCTCTTCACGAAGACTAAGCTTGCGTGTTGGCTACAACCCACATGTCAAACTATCAAACACTTGGCGTAAACCTACAATGCTTAAAATTGAACTAAGTTCAAGTTTAATGCAATCTTCAAATGAGAAGTAAACAAATCATTCAATTAACCCAAAACATCCATCACATGACTCAATCCCATATCCAAAGGAAATTAGCCACTTATACATTGTACTTGTTCAAATTGAATTACAAAAATTGAAAATTCCATTACAAAGTAGAAATGATAGATGAGTTTCCCCAAATGTTGAATCTTATGCCTTGATCTTCAAGTTTTCCTTCAATTCCTCTCTAATTAGGTAGATTTGGCTCTTGATTTCGTCCAGAATTTAGATGAGAAAAGTTTGGAAGTGTTTTGAATTAAATAACCACCCAAAGCCTAGAAGACTCTCTTTTCTCGCCCTTATATATTTAGTTCTTGAGCCTGCATTTCGCCCTAGCTGGGAGCTTCTACAGGTCGGTGCTACAGGGTAGATGCTTGTCTAACTGTACTTAGAACTATGAGACTCCCTTTTGGACCTGCAAGATAAGGAGTAGGGGTGAGCAGGCATCGCCCCTCCAATGCTTAAGTCGGTAAGTTGTTTCTGTAAGTAATGAATGAAGCAAATTAAAAAATGAAGAAAAAACTAAGGGTGAGAGAGAGAGTGTGCATATCTTGAGGGTTGGTGATTTCGACCTATTTGTTCGTGTTGAAGTAATTCTTTTTGAGATGTTTGTGATGGATTTGTATACCAAACATTATGATTAGTATATTATAAACAGTTTTGTTTAATATAGTGACAATCATTATTGTTGTTTTACAATGTTAAATCTCCTATCTAAATTAACAATCATATATCAAAAATGAATATATCCTCTTATCTCGTCGATAGGGAGATCATATGGTGTATCTTGGATCATAGAAGATCGTATGGATTGCTTGACCATACGAGATATAAACAATTATCAAAGCTGAAACTGTCCTATGATAGTGTAGGATCTGAGTCTACAACAGACAATGTGAATTGCCTTTTATTATTTAGCCCATTAGATCATTCTTAGGATATCAAAAATAAATATAGATTGAATAAACCAACCGAACCCTATGCATGCTCCTAATATTTAATTGCAGAGGATGGATTTACGGAATACCTAAACTGCAGCTTCTGATTTCTTGAATCAGGATGATGGTGGTGATGGATTCAGGATGTGGGGATCCAATCAATATTGTTGTGTTCCAAAAGATCTGATCTTCTGATCTATATCCCTTGCTTCACGGAGATCTGGTGAGGATACGTTACCGAGTTCCACCAAAGCCTTAATAGAATCGATCAATTTTCTCAATTGGTGTAGCATGTCATCTCTTCTCTCTCTATTCTGTACCTACTTACTGAATATTGTGTTGTGTATTAATTGTATTTGATTTTCTGAGAGAAAGGTTATTTATAGTTTAGGGTTTGCAAACCCTAGCATGAATGGGCTCAAGCAGTTTGTGTGTCATGCCAGGGACCAAATACAAATAATAAAGTGGACCATCTTTATTAATTACACTAAAACAAAAAATATTGAACAACAACACTAAAAAAACAACATTTTTCATTGAAAAGTGTTGTCATATACTAAAAAAGTGTTGTTGTAAATAAAAGTGTTGTCTTTTAGTAGAAAAAAATGTTAAAAGACAACAGTTCTACACTAGTGTTATTGTTTACGTATTGTCTATTATCGAAAAGACAACAGTTGCTAAAAAATACGCTAAAAGACAATAGTTTTATACTAGTGTTGTTGTTTACATGTTGTCTATTATCGAAAAGACGACAATTTTACACTACTGTTGTTGTTTGCATGTTGTCTATTATCGAGAAGACAACAGTTTTAAATTAGTGTTGTTGTTTACGTGTTGTCTACTATCAATAAGACAACATTTTTGCTCTATTGTTGTTTACTTGTTGTCTATTATAGAAAAGAAAACAGTTTTACTTTACTGTTCATGTTTGCGTGTTGCCTATTTTCGAAAAGACAACAGTTTCATTTGTGTGTTGTTAATCTAATTTTTATTTATTTTAGTGATTCTTATTTAATTGATAAAAATACTCTGTAATATTTTTTAAGAGTTAAACGATACATTGGGCACATTTAATAGTTTATCCTATATTGTAATATACTTAGTTTTTATTTTTGTAAAAATAATAACTAAATTGAGGATGTAAGATAATTAAATATAAAATAGAACACCATTATAGAGTAGGAGATTTTGTCAATATTGTTAGTTAGTACAATAATAATTGTGTGTTGTGGTAAAATCATCCTACGAGTAACCAAAAGATGATGGGTTTGAAATACCTTTGAAATGTGTGGGTATGTGAATTTTAAAATAACTTAGAGAAATTAAATATATTAAAATGATTATTCAAAGAAATACATGAAGTGTAAAAAAAAAACCTTGAATTTTAGACTAATTATAAAATATAGAATGATAAGACAAACATGTATTAATTTATTTGAGTTAGATTAAAGATACATAAATCATTGTAACATTAAATTATTTAAAAAAAATTAATTTGTGTATGTAGCTTCGATGGTAAAGTACTCGCGTGACATGCGAGAGGTACAGGGATTAATACCCTGCATCTCCATTTTAGATTTTTTTTTCATGTTGGAAAAAGACAACGGTTTAAGAGGTAACCGTTTTAGACCCGTTGTCTTTCAACACCAACTTATAACAACACCACTTACGACAACACTTTTTAACCGTTGTTGTTTAAGTTTTTTCTTGTAGTGTTAATTCTTCATTGTCTAACCCAGAACATAATTAATTAATAAAATTTTAACTTGCTTTCACTAAGAAATCAATGTTGACTCACCCCTTTATTACCACGTTAGATTGAACGAGTTGCATTAAACTTGAATGATCCACATATTTAAAGTTCCAGACATTCATTAATTAATTTGGCTGACAATTGGCTATAATTAATTAATCTCCTATTTTCTGAGTAGTACCACTCACTCCTTTTCACTTATGCCTTAATTACTAATCAACCTACAGGGTTTAGCATAATGAACCTTGTGAGCTCGTCAAGGAATGTCCCCTTCCTAAAATGGATATGATTACCTACATATCAAGCCTAAGCAGACTACACACAAACCGCCACAACGAAGATGCAAATAATAGAGTACACGTAAGACTCACCACCCTAGCAAGTCAAATTGTGGTCAACTCATTGATAAGCTCGTATTTCTACTCAACTATCACATTGTTTTCTTATTTCTTTTATGCATTTTATTCTGTTTTAGTTAATAAAGTGAGCATGAGTGCATTTTAGAGGGTGTTATGCTGGTCGTTCTTAGTATTATAGGAAAACATGTCAAAGATGGGAAAAGTTTATGGAAAGATGATGAAATCTGCCACAATAGCTCCTGTTTCGACCGAATTTCAAGGAAGTTGAGCGACATGTGGAAAAGTTTCGGTGTCGACCGACGTAAAGTCATGCCGGTCGACACAGAGGTGCTCAACATAGTAGGATTTCAACTCGAGGTCATATCAAAATGGAAAGAGGCATGTCGACCGACGCAAGCCTGTGTCGATCGACGCGAATGAATCTCAACAAGGAAACATGCATTTTCAAGTTTTTGGGCGAGTTTTGAGTTGAAGTTGCCATACATCACTTATTCCTGAAGTTCAAGACCTAACCCTACTATTATATAAACTCTTGTCCTAGGATATTTTAGGCATTCAATTCATAATTCAGCCTTTAATTTTCAGTTTTAGTTATTCAAGGGTTGGAAGAACCCTTTATATTATGTACTTTATTTTTCGTAAGTTATTTTAATGCAATCTTTAATTCCTGTTTCAAAGTCTGATTTCAATATGCTAGGCTAGAACCCTTATCAGATTCTAGGGTTTCTACATCTGTAATTCATGTATTGATTCGAATTATTCAAAACCTAATTGGTTTAAATTCTTTGATTTTATTTTAAATCTATTTTCAATTAAAGGATCGAGAGATGAATATTGGAATAGGTTTTAGTTACTAATTGATGCACCAAGTGGTGAAAATGAATAATAGGAAGAGAGAATTTAATGTAGTTGAATTTCTGTCCGACCAATAAGAATTCAATTGTAGGATTAAATCTGATTCTATATTGAGATTGACTATTGTGCGTTTTTTAGACAGGGAGGAGATAATCACTCAGTAGTAATCTAGGTTTTAATTGCCTGATCAAGGAATTAATTCCAAATTAGCAGGTTTTTGACCAAAAACATTTTCTGGGTTTGACTTATTTGTTTCTTGCATGATGATCAGATTGGTAGATTTTCCTAGGATCTGTGTTTTTATTTATTTGAATTTCTCTTTAAAAGTTATTTTGAAAAACTCAAAACCCTTCTAAAAATTGATTTTCCCAAACAAAGAATTGAAAAACTATATTCAATACATGATATATATTCATTGCACTACCCCCATGGGTTCAACAACCTTCAGGTTATTATAAATTTATTTTCCCTTTGCTATAATTTGTATGCAAATTTAGCATCGATCACTCGTGTATGCCCCTTAGCTTTCCATTAGGTTTAAGATCATAACAAGTATGTTGAGATATGACTCATTCATATATCAATGAGAATGGCGCATGTCACCGTTGATCCAATCAATACATAAAGATGTACTGACACATTAAGTAGCGAGTATAAGCTCACTTATAAACGGATGTGTCGCAACCTGAACCAACAGCCTATCCAGGAGTTGTCTCAGTCATGATACTCGTTTATATCTCGCTAGGTCAAACGACTCATATTATCCTCTATGATCTCCTAAACACTATATGATCATCCCTATAGGCGAGATTATAGGATATAATTGTTCTTATCGTATGTTTGTCATATCAGATAGCGACTATGTTTATGTAACACACTTATGAAGACCAGTGTATCAATTTCTTATTATTACGAATACACTTAATCATAAATGCTTTTAGCATACAATCCCAACAGATAGATTGTTGGTTTAAACCGTAGCACACTCAGTATTTAGTAGCTTATCTTAGTTACAAGATGTGATGATACGTTTGGTAAGTAATGATAGGACCTCACCAAGATCTATTCTAATATCTAACATTAAAAGAATCTTGATCTTGATGGAATGAAGATATCTAAAGTCTAGTTAAATATTGAGATGTATACACAAAATTGTGTGTCACTTTGAGACGATATGATGGAGAGTCTCATATATACTTATATATATGCATCTTAGGTGCTAGTAATTTGTGTATGACTTCTAGATTTGTAATTACGTAACCATATCCAGTATAGGGTGATGAAATTCCCTAAGTAGCTCATAAGGCTCATTATTCTAAAGTCTTGCGATTGATTAAGTTCAAGCATGAATGAAAAGGTTGTGTGGTATAACTTAGGAATAAAAGATATTAATTGATTTGCATGCTTGTCAGAGCTTAACTTGATTAAAGAATGTCTGTAACCTTAAATATGGGGATATTCCAAGCCCATGCATCCCGTTTCTCAAAACGTAGTAACAAAGGGGTAGTTCATTATTGATTCTCTGGTGGCATAAATCAATATTAATTAATTAATTGTATTCTGGGTTGAATATGGAAACTAATTAATTTAGAGGCCTTCTTTGTTATTTGCATACTAGTCTCTGGTCTGGCTCTTGAAAAGCTCAACTAGTCCAATCGGATCCAGAATTCTCCTATAAATACCCCTTCAGTTATTTCCATTCTTCTTCTACATGTCATTATGAAGTGACTTAGAAGAACTTTTAGCTAGAGATCTGGGAAGACTTGATGAAGCAAGATAGCTCCCACTTCTTTCTTCATTCCTCTTTCATTTAACATCACTCTTCTGATTCGGAAGCAAATCAAAGAGACTCACCGAAAAGACTGAAGAAGCTTCTGCTAAAACAAAATCCTTGAGCAGACTAGAAACTGTATACTCACTCTTATTTTTCTCAACAGAGATTCTGAAGTTATGAAATGACTTCGGTAGCATGTTGAGTATCAATTCAATTTGGCATCATTGTGAACTTGACTACCTATTAATGTGTACCCATTTTCTGTCTTACAATGCGCTTGATAAGATTGGATCTAGCATGTTGCTATGTTAAGATGTCACATAATATCATGCACATACCATACATCACTATAACAAGGACACAATGCATCTGACATACCACCCAAGGTGTATTGTCTTGCCATGTCATTTGACCACTCCTCGTAAGAATACTTACTTCCAAATATGCAATGAGCAATCAACACGCGCACCAGCAACCTTTTTCCAGAACGATCAATTATAATTGCACCGATGTAGATTCCCACAGATGGTGCCACATGTTGCCCAAATGTAATTATGTAGTTGTATGCATGAAATTAAAATACAAGGGTTTTACATGGTTAACCCAAATTAGGCTACATCCACGATAGGTTGCAGGATTCTTTTATTGTTTATGGTCGAGAGAGACACATAGAAAATTAGATTAAAGAAGAGAGCAAAAAACCAAAAAATTAGGGATGAATTCTGGTGAAGACGACAAGCTAAAAATGGAGCTCGATGCAGAGGTATAACTGCTTCAACAAACTTTCGATTCTCGGCCACTCACGTGATGCCACCTGGCACTCCGCTTAGTTAATTCCAAACACAATTTTATTAGTATAAAGTGCTGATTGGTTTTGTATACTGAAAGCACTTATTACAATGTGTATACAACGGTTTATTTCTCCTATTTGTTAACAATCGTACATGTATGAACAATGGTATCCTCTTGTCTCACCGATAGGGACGATCATACGGCGTGTTGTAGATCGCAGAAGACAGTATGATCACTTGACCTAGTGAGACATAAACATAATCACAGCCGAGACAGCGTATGAGGATACGTGTGTCCGGATGGCTGCGGCATTGTCGGAATAAGTAGTCTGTCTTGGTTACTTGACATGCTGATACGCAGAGGTGGCGTATTAATGGACCGCGGTGAGATATATTCGGCTGTCTGACATTAGCGAATAAAAGATCTCGTTATATTGATTGAGTCCAAACCCTAACGAAGGTTCAGGGGTTTGCACGGGTTGACTATTGCTTTGACTTGCCATGGTGGAGAGCCAATACAGCGCGCTCGTATATCCGCATCTTGGGTATCAACAATTCGTGTAGTACCGCCTGAGACTGAACTTAGGTAACCATATCCGAGTAATAGGATGGGGACATTCCCTGAGGAGCTCAATAACATTCATCGTGTCAAAGTCCTGCAGGCTGATTAAGTTCAGGCACGAGTGATAAGGTTTGAGTGGTACTACTCAGGAATAATAAGATATTAATTAATTGTAGTTAGAGCTTGTCAGAGGCTCCGATTAATTAATGAATGTCTGGTAACCTTAAATATGGGGATTCTCAATTAATGCAACCCGTTCTCACAACGTGGTAATAAATGGGTAGGTCAGTATTAATTCTGTGGTGAAAAAGAATTAATATTAATTAATTAATTGTGTCCTAGGTTGTGGACATGGGAATTAATTAATTTATAGGCCCACTTTATTATTTGCATTAGGTCCCAGGTCTGGCCCAACAAGTGTGTTGAATTGAGCCCAGGAGCCCACTAAGGTTTTACAACCCTAGGTAACTTAAGCAACTTCAGAGGGAGAGAGGAGGAGAATTTCGATTCTGGTCCTGCTCAAGCCACAGTTCTACGGAGTCCTCACCAGTAGTAGATCTGATCAGCCCTGGGACACAGATCTGAAGATCTAATCTGGAGAATAGATTCTTTTCTTTGTTCTTTCTTGTTTTTTGAATTTGTTTGGAATTAGGGTTGCTAATTTCTGTTTCCGCAGACAAATTCGTATTGCGTGGTTGAATTGGATTTTGGAATTCAAACGCAAAAGATCGGTACAGACACTACGGAGTTTTGGTAAATCTCTCGATCCACAATTCTTTGTATTAAATTCATAGGAGCATGCTAGGGTTTTGAGAATATTTAATTATGAGCAATATCCATAGATCGATCCGGTTCAGTTTGGTTTTGGTGATTCGGTTCACTGGAAAACCCTACAATTGGTATCAGAGCCAGGTTTCTGATTTATGGCTCTGTTATTCATAATTAAATTTGATATATGCATGTATGAATTTATTATTGTGGATGTTTGGTTTTTGTTCCTCGTGGCAACCCGTTGATTCAGCCCGCAGTGGTTTATCCGTGTAGGGCTGAATTGTTTTGTAAAATCATGAGAAAATCCATGATTAGAATAGATTTGAAATTGTAATAGAATAGTTTCTGTAATTTTAAATCTGTAATTGAACGGGTCGAGGACAAAGAACGAAGACGGAGCCGACGAAGGGCCGGTGGAGGGCACGACGGACGACGGCAGGCGCGGCACACGACACGCACGGCGCGCGCGGGCGCGGGGCTGGGTACGCGCGAGCGCGCGGTGCGCGCGCGCACGCGAGCCTGCTGGGCGAGCGTGCGCAGCGGCCCTGGGCGGCGCTGGGCCGGCGGCGGCAGTTGTTGGCGGCAGCTTCGGTCGTCATCGGCTGCTGCTGTCCTGTTGCGGTGGCTTGTGTTTTTGGTGGTTTGTGCAATCCTGTGTAAACCCTAGGTTTGCATTAGGGTTAGGGCAAATCATCAGATCACAAAGGCCTAAAAATCCAAAAGATTTGGTGTATCAAGATTTGGAGGCCCTTGAAGATTTGAAAAGATTTGAATTTATCCATTAAATTCAAATTCAAATTGTAATAAATAGATTTGTTTTTCTATTCATTTTGGGGCCACGAGGAATTATTGTTTGCCTTAATTGTCCTCGTATGATATGTGATTTATTTATGTGCGCACTTAAGCATGTGTAGATAATAGGAAAAGCATGATTTACTGCTTTTGTTATTTACAGCTTTCCAAGCATGCTTATGTGATTAATTTCTTTTGTTGGATTATATTTTGGGAATTTTTGGGCTTGTTTAATTACATGCAAAAATTTGGGAAATATAATGACAAAAAGAAATTATGTGTGCGCATAAAGAAACCTTTTAAAAGAAAAATACTAAGCAGATTTTTTAATTAAAATCAATAGACCTCCACAAAGCGGTCCTAGACTGTAAGTGTATCTCTCGTTCTAGTAAACGTCTACGAATGTAGCTTGCTAGTTCCCGGAAGTGCATGGGTACGGTTGTTGGGATTTCTAGACAAACAATTTAAATCATGTGAATAGTGGGAGGGCTTTGCGTAAACGTCTACGAGTGTAGCTTGCGTAGACCTCTTTCACAAGTATTCTAGGATTGATTTAAATTATAGATAACAAAAGCTTTGAGGGCTGTGCTGTATGGTTACGTGCCATGCTAAACTGTCTCTTTTGGCCGGAGTTAAATTTGTGGTTAATTGCTTAGAAGCATCTTAGATTCTAATGCAAGAATTGCATCCCTGTTCTTGAGAGATGGCTTGGTCTAAGGTTTTCACTAATTATTAATTTCTAGTGTCAAAAGCATCCTGACATGGTAGTGAAATTAAATGGATTGGGGCTTAAAACCCGCAGTTCTGGTTGAGGGTGACATCGTAAACTTCTATGAGTGTAGCTTGCGGTGGTAACTCTTGGGCAATTAGTGGAAAACATTTGTATTTGATTTATTAAAAGGTTTTCAATGCATTTGTTTTCGAAGTTCAACATGTATGTTCTCATTTAAGATTCTTTATTGTTTCAGATATGTCTATGTCTAATGTCATCAATATTCTCGCACAAAACACTCTAACTGGTCCGAACTTCCTGGAATGGAAGCGCAATCTCGAGTACCTCCTGATTGCAGAGGAACATATGTTCGTTCTGCAAGTACTTCATCCCGAAGTGCCAACTGCTGAATCCAGTCAACTGGATATAGACTTTTATAACAAGTGGGAGAAATCGAACAATGTAGTCAAGTGCTACATGATGACCACTATTTCGAAAGTCTTGCAGCAGTAACATCAGCACCATAGAGATGCCTATGACATCATGATGAGTCTGACGGCGACCTATGGGGAAACTGATAGAGCTGTCAGGTTCAATCTCATGAAAGAAATTGTGAGTAAGAAAATGACTGACGGCACCTCAGTGAGAGAGCACGTGGTTACCATGACTCACCTCATGGATGAACTAACGGTGCATAGTGGAGGTATCGACGCTGAGGCTAAGGTCGATATCATACTGAACTCTCTACCCAATTCCTTTGAGAGTTTTAGACTGAATGTTGTCATGAACATGAAAGAGTATACTCTTAACGAGTTACTCAATGACTTGATGGCAGCTGAATCGGTCATGAACCCTCAGAAGGTTGCCTTGGCCACTTCTGGTAATCTCTCTGCTGTACCGAAAAGTATGAAGCGGAAGAAAGGGATTAAGAAGTGGGCCAAGAAGACACCTATGAAGGATGGTGGGGCTGGGAAAAAGCCTAAGGTGGCGACTGAAAGGGACAGGTGCTTCAGGTGTGGTAAGAAAGGACATTGGAAGAAAGATTGTCAAGCCAACAAAGCTAGACAAGGTATGCCATTTTGCATGTATAACTGCAAGCATGGTTAGAGTTAGTTGTTGCTCTTCTAGAGCTGTAAGCACTGACTTGTTGATCATGTTGTTGTACTTTGCTGGGGACCGTGCCGACAAGGCTGGTGAGAGATGGCAAAAAGATACCAAACTGGATGAAGGCAACGTTTTATGACAGAGCTTCATGGAGTTTTTCCTTTCCTCATGTTTTGATGTTTTAAGTACATTTGAGAATTTATTTGTGGGCCGTGGTTTATCGGCAGGACAAATTTTATCAACCTTTTATGGATATTTGTTATTTATAATTTTATCATTGGCAGTAACAATGTTATCCGTTGTGTTGATTTGTACTCTTTATGCTACTTCGATCAAAATATGTCCGCAAGTATTGCATGTAATTCATCCGTATTTGATAATCCTAGGAAGAGAAAACTTATTTAATTTCTGATGAGGATCTTACATTTCTCTGGCACTTGAGACTGGGTCACATCAGCTTGAAGCGGATTCAGAGACTTGCAGATGACGGTACATTGGACTTAGTCCGGGTTGTACCTTATCAAGTCTGCGAATCCTGCATCGAGGGCAAGATGTCAACTAGGCCTTTCAAGGCTAGTCAGTCTCGAGCAGAGGATGTGTTGGAGTTGATCCATTCTGACTTGTGTGGACCGATGTCCACGCAGGCTCGTGGAGGGTACGAGTACTTCGTCACTTTCATTGACGATTACTCAAGGTACAGATATGTTTACTTGCTTCGCTACAAGTCTGAGTGCTTTGAGAAATTCAAAGAGTTCAAGGCTGAAGTAGAAAAGAAGGTCGGGAAAACTATCAAGTCGCTGCGATCTGACCGCGGTGGCGAATACCTCGGTAACGAGTTCCTGCAGTATTTGTCAGAAAATGGGATTACATCCCAATGGACTGCACCGGGTACTCCCCAGCAAAACGGTGTAGCTGAAAGAAGAAATAGGACTCTTCTAGAGATGGTAAGATCTATGATGAGTTATGCAAACTTACCAATTTCGTTTTGGGGCTACACATTGGAAACAACAGCTTACGTGCTTAATGTGGTGCCTTCTAAATCAGTTCATAAGACGCCTGCTGAACTCTTCCTTGGTAGCAAACCCAGATTGTGCAAGTTTAGAGTATGGGGCTGTCCGGCACACGTACTGTCGAAGGAACCTGATAAGTTAGAAAGCAGGTCAAAAGTAATGTTGTTCATAGGGTATCCCAGGCAAACGAAAGGTGGTTACTTTTACTGTCCTGAGAGTCAAAGAGTCGTTGTTAGCACCAACGCTAGATTCTTGGAGGACGAGTATGTGAGTAACCACAGGTCAAGGAGTGATATCGTTCTTCAAGAAATTGAGAACGAGAATGCAATTCCAAGGGAAGGGGAACGTGTAGATGTGGGTGCACCTGTGAGAGGTACAGCACCACAGACACGTTCTTCAGTGCAAGGTGCAGGATCACAAGTCACTGCACCTACTACTGACAAGGCACCGATGCCTCGTCGCAGTGGGAGAGTTATTTTCCAACCGGAAAGGTACATGTTCGTGGGTGAGTCTTCAGACTTGAGCCCGGAAGACGGACATGAGGACACTGACCCACTGACTTACGAAGAGGCAGTGCAGGACAAGGATGTTGCCAAATGGCAAGTCGCTATGGATTCTGAGATAGAATCCATAACTGCTATGGATGTATACCAGAAAACTGATTTGCCGGATGGCTTTAGGGCCATAGGGTGCAAATGGGTATACAAACGAAAGAAAGGGGCGGATGGAAAGATCACGGCTTTCAAGGCCAGGCTGGTGGCAAAGGGTTATAGTCAGAAAGAGGGCATTGACTATGACAAAACCTTTTCACCCGTAGCCATGCTCAAATTCATCCGGATACTCCTTGCCATAGCTGCGCATATGGACCTCGAGATCTAGAAGATGGATGTCAAAACCGCTTTTCTTAACGGTTACCTTGAAGAAGGTAGGGACATCTATATGCAGCAACCCGAGGGTTACATAAGCAAGGGCGAAGAACATCTAGTCTGGAAGCTTAGGAAGTCCTTGTATGGACTTAAGCAAGCTTCAAGGTCGTGGAACTTACGTTTCAACGATGTGATTAAATCCTATGGATTTGCACAGTTGGAAAACGAAAGTTGTGTTTACCTACTTTGTGTCAGTGGGAGCGTGGTCTTCCTTGCACTATACGTTGATGACATACTCCTATTTGGAAACAACGAGGGAGTGATGTCCGAAATAAAAGTTTGGTTATCCGAACAGTTCCAAATGAAGGATCTGGGTGAAGCTGGCTACATTCTTGGGATTAAGGTCTTACGAGATCGTAAAAGAAAAATGTTGAGCTTATCCCAGGCATCCTATGTGGATACTGCATGCAACTCGCCAAGAAAGGCTTGCTACTTTTCCGACATGGCGTTCGTCTTTCTAGTGGGCAGTGTCCTCAGACACAGCGGGAGAAAGACGAGATGAGTCTTGTACCATATGCTTCGGCTGTGGGTAGTCTCATGTATGCAATGTTGTGTACCAGACCAGATATCTGTTATGTCGTTGGCATGGTAGCAAGATATCAGTCTAACCTTGGACAGGCGCACTGGACTGCTGTAAAGCACATCCTCAAGTATTTGAAAAGAACTAGGAATTTCTGCCTAGTTTATCAAAGTGAGGATTTGTGCCCTGTGGGTTATACGGACTCGGATTTCCAAGGGGACCAGGATGAGAAGAAATCGACCTCAGGTTATGTGTTTACCCTGGGAGGTGGAGCTGTATCTTGGAGGAGCTCAAAGCAGAAATGCATTGCTGACTCCACCATGGAGGCAGAATATGTCGTCGCCTCCGACGCCTCGAAAGAGGTGGAGTGGCTCCGGAACTACCTTTTAGAGTTGGGGATGATCCCGAGTTTGCCGAGGAGCATCACAATTTATTGTGATAACTCTGGTGCGGTGGCAAACTCAAAGGAACCGCGGTCTCACAGGGCAAGCAAACACATAGAGAGAAAGTACCATATCATACGAGAAATCGTATCGAGGGGCAATGTGCTGATTAAGAAGATTGACACTACTGACAATCTTGCTGATCCGTTTACAAAGAGCTTGCCGCAGAAAGTTTACGAAAGACATATTCGTGAGCTGGGTCTGAGGTGGATGCCGACCACTGATAGTGGTTAAAGACAGCAGACTAGATAGACAGACTGTATACTCTGTAATAGCTTAGTTATGCTTTGAGTATAAGTGGGAGATTGATGGGTTTTGTATACTGAAAGCATTTATTACAATGTGTATACAACGGTTTATTTCTCTTATCTGTTAACAATCGTACATGTATGAACAATGGTATCCTCTTGTCTCACCGATAGGGACGATCATACGGCGTGTTGTAGATCGCAGAAGACAGTATGGTCACTTGACCTAGTGAGACATAAACATAATCACAGCCGAGACAGCGTGTGAGGATACGTTTGTCCGGATGGCTGCGGCATTGTCGGAATAAGTAGTCTGTCTTGGTTACTTGACATGCTGATACGCAGAGGTGGCGTATTGATGGACCGCAGTGAGATATATTCGGCTGTCTGACATTAGCGAATAAAAGATCTCGTTATATTGATTGAGTCCAAACCTTAACGAAGGTTCAGGGGTTTGCACGGGTTGACTGTTGCTTTGACTTGCCATGGTGGAGAGCCAATACAGCGCGCTCATATATCCGCATCTTGGGTAACAGCAGTTCGTGTAGTACCGCCTGAGACTGAACTTAGGTAACCATATCCGAGTAATAGGATGGGGACATTCCCTGAGGAGCTCAATAACATTCATCGTGTCAAAGTCCTGCAGGCTGATTAAGTTCAGGCACGAGTGATAAGGTTTGAGTGGTACTACTCAGGAATAATAAGATATTAATTAATTGTAGTTAGAGCTTGTCAGAGGCTCCGATTAATTAATGAATGTCCGGTAACCTTAAATATGGGGATTCTCAATTAATGCAACCCGTTCTCACAACGTGGTAATAAAGGGGTAGGTCAGTATTAATTCTGTGGTGAAAAAGAATTAATATTAATTAATTAATTGTGTCCTGGGTTGTGGACATGGGAATTAATTAATTTATAGGCCCACTTTATTATTTGCATTAGGTCCCAGGTCTGGCCCAACAAGTGTGCTGAATTGAGCCCAGGAGCCCACTAGGGTTTTACAACCCTAGGTCTATAAATAGACCTCTCACTCTCTGAAACCTAAGCCACTTCATAACACAATTTGAAAAACCCTAGACCTAGAGAGTGAGTGAGAGGCGCCGACTTCAGAGGGAGAGAGGAGGAGAATTTCGATTCTGGTCCTGCTCAAGCCACAGTTCTACGGAGTCCTCACCAGTAGTAGATCTGATCAGCGCCGGGACACAGATCTGAAGATCTAATCTGGAGAACAGATTCTTTTCTTCGTTCTTTCTTGTTTTTCGAATTTGTTTGGAATGAGGGTTGCTAATTTCTGTTTCCGCGGACAAATTCGTATTGCGTGGTTGAATTGGATTTTGGAATTCAAACGCAAAAGATCGGTACAGACACTACGGAGTTTCGGTAAATCTCTCGATCCACAATTCTTCGTATTAAATTCATAGGAGCATGCATGCTAGGGTTTTGAGAATATTTAATTATGAACAATATCCGTAGATCGATCCGGTTCAGTTTGGTTTTGGTGATTCGGTTCACTGGAAAAACCTACAAGTGCGTCTTTAAAACTCATCTTCAAAAATACGTGTCTGCTTTCTTCCTCTCAAACCCAACTGCATACTCATTCACCATTTGAGCTCACAGACCACACCTGAACCAATAAGTAGTGTCTAGCTCGCTTAGTCGGTCACTTAAATCGGCGTCTAGATGTTGCCTAGGCGTCGATTATTCGCCAAACCGATTAGACAAGGGGATTTGTGGGTTTGGCTAAGGACCTCCTAGCTCCTAGGCAGGGCGTGGATTTTTACAACAATACTATTAACTATATAAAGTTGCAGCTAGAAATAAAATTGTATTTTATCACTACAAAAAAATCTTAAAATTGCGACGTAATGGAAAATGGGTTGCCATTTTGCGACATAATTAATTTTTAAATTTAGCGACAGAATTGCGACGAAATTTTCTGTTGCCAAATTTTTGCGATAGAATTGAGACAAAAATTTCGCGATAATTCGCGAATTTTATATATATATATATTCTAAATCTTTTATAATTGATGAATGTATTTTGTTCGGCGGTAATAGGCAGGGCTTGCGCGCGGGAGATCTCAAGTTCAAAACCTTGCAGAGGCAACCATAAAATTATAAGGTGGACCGGGACTAGTTCAGGATGGTTGGACCGACCAATAACTAGTTCACAATAAAAACACTTCAATTTATTTTTTTTTTGGAAAAAAATTCTTCTTTTGCGATGGAAAAAATCCATCGCGAATTTTTTGAAGTGTATAATTGATATTTCAGAGTTAGATTAGACTTATAGTATTAGATCTTAAGATTTCTTTAATAGTATAATTATAAATTATTTCTCGTGGATCACACATGAGAAACATCAAATTTTCCTAAAATAATGAAATAAATTGACTCTCCTCAAGGCACGTTCCCTCATTAGCTGCTTTTCTCACCTCCACCAATCCCTCTAAACTTTTGGCTCCACCTTTTGACTTCTTCTATCTATTAATATTATATATATTACCTAGTTCTCTCCTAAAAATATATATACAAGATATCATTGATTCATATTCTCAATCTAGATTTGAATGGCGACGTTTAGCGAAGCGCCGGCCGGCGACTCAAAATCCGGCGAGAAGATCTTTAAAACTAAGTGCGCGCAGTGCCATACCGTCGAGAAAGGCGCCGGCCACAAACAAGGTTTTGACGACGTCGTCCTCTCTCTCTCTCTCTATTTACATATATGTATGCATTGCATGCATGCATGCGTTCATGCAAATTCTTAATTATTATGTTCCTATTTGTTTCTCTCTTTCACTCATGCAATCTTGCGATCTTTTGTTGTTTGATTTAGTTGATTCTTTGTTTTGGGGAGAGCTTCTTTTGCGAAACTCTTAACGTGAGAAAGTGAGAAAGATGCTTGATTGCATTCACGGCATTGCTTGATTGTATTCAGGTCGTTGCTTGATTGTGCTTTAGTTGTTGCTTCATTATTTTGTTGCTTGATTGCATTTTAGTTGTTGTTTGATTCAATATCAACCATTGATTTTTTTAGATCTGATGGACATGATTCATTCTTTTTTCTTACATGGGGATTTTTTTTTACATGATCTCTCCTCTATATATATATATATATAAATTTTGTTAACATTCATCTCCTCTTTAAAATTATCGCATTTTCTTATGCTTTTGGCTTTTCTAGAGAATATGTTTTTATTTTTATTTTTTTATTATTCCAAGTATATATCTATATATTATTAAATAAAAAAAGAAGATTGTATGAATTTATTTTTTTCAAATATACTTTAAATTTTGTGCTCAAGTCCAAAAAGAGTCAAATGAATCTGATTTCATAATTTTGGGATGAAATTGGAACCGCCAACCTCATTCTCACATAATGAATGTAGATTAAAAAGTGGCTCTCAGATTGTTAGAAAAATGATTGTATTCCATACCTCCTCCAAGTATTATAATTTATTTCACCATCTTTATTTGAATTAGTCACGTGAGGAATTCATTTTATTTGGTATTTGCATGATCATTTATTTCAATTGTGCTCCACCTTCAATTCGAACAACTATTTTATTCAGATTATACCAGATAATAGAGGTGTACATAGAATCGATTTGGTTAAAAATTGAATCGAACTATTCAAATTATCATTAATTTAAAAAATTTAAAAAAATTCAAATCGAGAACTCCTATTATTATTATTTTATTATACATATTTATTAATTTAAAATAATACTTTTTTGCTTGACAATATGATAAATACAATTCATAATCATAAACCATATATTTATATTAATAATTCAATATTTAC
Organism: Plectranthus barbatus; assembly: GCA_026898455.1. NCBI lineage: Eukaryota > Viridiplantae > Streptophyta > Magnoliopsida > Lamiales > Lamiaceae > Plectranthus > Plectranthus barbatus. The sequence goes on from JAPKLW010001222.1 coordinate 146,917, forward strand.
TAGTGAAAATAAGAAAATATAAATATAAAAATAATGACTTAACAAAGAAATATTTAAAAAATATTATTTATTGAGTTCAGTTGTTTTGGTTTCCACCGAACCCAAAATCTCATAAACCAAGCCTAACTTAGGTACGGTTATGAAGTTTTCAAACCGAATTGAAACTGAACTATTTTTATCTAAATCGAAATCACTGAAGACCTTCGATTCAGTTCAATTTTTGGTGAATGATTTCGATTATACCGACCCCTATTGAATAATCCCAATATCATCAATGGAATGAGTACACTATAATTCAGTTAGGCTGAAGCATGGCGAAACCATTGTGAGATCAGTGAAATCAACTGACCTATGATTTATCATAGTTATTGTATTAATAATATTTGGTCAGAATTTTCATATGAAAAATGCGCGTCAACCCCATTACTTAAGTGGTCATGATTTATCTAAAATATTTTTGGTAGAAGTATTTGATTAAGAGACCATTACCATCAACTTTTGCATTCCTCTCTGGCATTATGTAATTTTGGGCATGAGAATGAATCAGGTTTGAGGCTTTTTAATAGTTTTAAAAATTATATTTGAGCTTATCAAGAGAAATTATATTATAATTTATCACTACTAATTTTCAAGATATAAATACAATATTATTTTTTAATAATAAATATATTTTAATAAATTATATGTATATTTTTTTTACATCAACAGGTCGATTTATTAAGGTAAATAAAAATAAATTTTAGAAGTAGGTCTAAAAATGTTTGTCATTTTAAAACGCCTTAAATTCATATTTTTAAATAATTGAAATGTGTTATTTCTAAATATTGGTGAAAATGATTACATTTTCAATGTATAGACAATTGTATTATTTTTTATATTGTTTTAAAAAATTATTATTGTGTTAAAACACCGAAAAATGTTTGACTTTTTTTTAATTATATTCTTTATAATAGAACAAAATATTCATTATGAAAAAAAATCATATTAATTCTCTCATTATAAATATAGCTTAATATTAATATATTTTTGCATATGTCCTTAAAGTTTTAGATAACGTTAATTTTATTATGATCATGAATTTAAGACAATAAATACTTTTTATATAATTTCTTTGAAAGATCTTTTATATTTGATAGCAAATTGATATACATGATATATATTACAATTAAAAAGAGATAAATCGAGATTATATACACGTGAGGAACAAAAAATGAGTATTTTATTATAACTGAAAAATGTGAGATTTTCTAATTTTGGCAGTGACTGATATGGATGAAAGTGCAGGTCCCAACTTGAATGGACTGTTTGGAAGACAATCTGGTACCACCCCTGGTTATTCCTACTCTGCTGCAAACAAGAACATGGCTGTCAATTGGGGAGAGAACACTCTTTATGAGTACTTGCTCAATCCCAAGAAGGTAAATTATCAAAGTTTGTGTTGCTATTTTTCTTTTTTGATGAAAATAATATATGATCGTTGTGTATACACGATAATATTATTAGTTATTTTATCGATGAGAATGATAATTTTTGTTTGGGCCTAATAAATAGTGACTCTAGATGTTTTAAGACAGTTGTGGATCCAGAATTTTGTTTTAGGAGGTTTTATTTCTAAATTTTATTTTTGTGATAACAATTATTGAAGTTAGTAATTAAGTTGTTTTTTTCATAAACTACTAGCTTACTTTTTGATTGATTGCTTGCTTCTCATGGATTATTTTGCTTAAATTCGAACATTTTTAGTTTTTACACTCATGAATGTTACATGTGCTTTCTTAAGTTCTTGTGTGCGAACATTTTCACACAATCACACTTTAAACTAAGTAACAATATCATACGTTTTTGCTATATGTAATTTGTTCAAAATATATTATGATTATTATTTTACTTGATATGCCATGTTATTGTGTTCAATTAATAATTTATGTTTTGGTTATATATGTATGCTTGAAGACTCAATTAATTGTGTTAAAGACTCAATTCTAGTGCCAAAAACTTCATTTAAATATCAATGAATTTAAACTTTTCATATTTAGTCAATCAACTGTTCAAATAAAAGTTATTCACAATTCTTTTCATGAGTTTTATGATTAAAATATATTATTTTTTTTTTGGTTAAAAATATTACGCCTAGAGAAATAATAATATTTTTAACAGTTACTTTTTTTATTTTTTTTAATATTTACGTAAACTTTATTTTGAATATTGAATCTCATCTATAAATATTATTGGTGCAGTACATTCCGGGAACTAAGATGGTTTTCCCTGGATTGAAGAAACCACAAGAGCGTGCAGATCTGATTGCATATCTTAAGGAGGCCACTAATTGAAAACTCCTTTTATTTAGACATTATAAATTAATTAATCCTGTTTACAAAATTTTTCAAAGAATAAATTAAATTTATTGACAGTTTTGTTACCCTTGCTATGAATGATGTATAAATTTGTTGCTATAATTTATACTGAAAAAACATGTTAAATTTTTTTTGTGGTATCGGTTTGATTCATTAGATTGACAAAGTCTTATTTTCCATTAGAAAGTGTATCGATATATCTCTTCATCCATCATTGGTGATTGGGTTTAAACAAGCTTATGTAAAATAAGAAGTTGGCCAAGGCTTCAAGTGAAGTATATATTAAGTACGTATCTCGGAGTTTATCCCTAATCAAGGATATAAATGATCTAAGATTCTTTATTTGTATTTTATTATATAGGAAGGTCTCAGGTTATGCGCGCCTAATCATTTAGGCGAATTTTATCCATTAACCCAAGCCTAAACTCATTTATTTTACTCTAATTGGGGATTAATAAACCTTATTTGGGAGGGGGAACCCATTTGAATTTGGATAAAACCCGCCTAAACCGTTTAGGCGTGCCTAACGCAAGTTTTTGCCTTATTATATTATGAATCTGAACTATATTAAAGATATCAAAAATTAAATTTAAATTATTACTCCCTCCGTCCCGGGTCTCTTGAGATGTTTGACCAGGCACGGAGGTTAAGAAAAAGTGATTAGAAGAGTTAGTGGGGTAGGATTAGTAGGTTAATGATTAGGAGAGATAGTGGGGTAGAAATATAGTAGATTTAGTGGGTAATTAATTAATAAAAATTTTCCAAAAAAGGAAACGTTGCAAGTATTCGAGGACGGACTAAAAAGGAAAACGTTGTGAGTATCATGGGACGGAGGGAGTATATTTTATTAAAAAAAAATCCCATTAGATGATACAATGAAACTCTTAATTAGATAAAAGCTTCATGCAAATTTATCTCACATAATAATTATAAAAGAGGTGAAAGCTTTTATTGATTTCGCGAGGAGTATACAGATATCTATTCTTAGTAGAGAGTTCATGTGGTTGTCATAAATAGATGAATCGTATCTGCACATGAGATTGTTTGTATTTCCATTTTTTTTTACACGTGTATCCCTTCTCCAATGTTTCGAATGGATATTTGTGAGGGATTTTATGAGAGGGTAGCGCGATGCATTGGCGGATCTAAAAATTTAAAATCAAGGATAAAATATCAAAATAAAATAAATTGGGGATACATTATATATAAAATTATATAAATAATATATAAAAAAATATAAAAATATTATAACACATTTTTAATAAAAAAGGAAAAAAATGGGGTACAAGTGTAACCCAATTCACTATATAGATCCACCTCTGGCGCGATGAGCATAATTAATCATGATGATCGCTCGTGTTTGGCTAGTCCTAAAATTATCACTACGTCTCGATGCTCCTCAAGCGTAAGCCAGCTTTCAGAAGTCAATGAGTGGTGTGTCGGACAAGGACCCCGACATAATTCGGACTTGACGGTGCATCCTCATGAGCATTTCACGGGATCTGGGTGTGGTTTATCGAAGAGGCAATACGGGTCCATTATAGTCATATTCCCACAACTTGTGGAACCAATTGTGCATCCAAAAGACTGAGGCTCCATCTTCCCTTGATATCTTCGTGCTCCGAATTAGTAGCCTCAGGGTCATACATACATAGTGATCTTTTTATTATGAACCAAATTGGACTTTACCCCCAACAATAACACTTTATGAACTAAATCGGAATTAGTAGCCTCGGGGTCAAACACACCCCTTTTGATCGCGGTGTCTTTGAACGTGTGTCGAAACCGTCGTTACGTAATTACAACACATGTATTGATTCATCAGCCACATTACATGCTGCATGTACACCACATTGACTGGACCAGCCATGTTGACAGCCCACTTGTCAAGCTTGCAAGCTTATTTCGTTAGCAAAAAAGATAAGACACGAGCGGGCCAAGTCAATCCCAATGGCCTAAAGACTAATTTCCAAGAATTCAGAATCGAGACCAAGTTGGAGCCGAGGTCGGGTCAACAGACACGGACGCGGGCACTCGGTTAATGGCCTCGCTAAGGACGAAAGCCGAGGTGGGAGGGGCAGGGCGAACGGCGGCGGCGACAACGTGCGAGGGCACCACCGTGTGCCACCTACATAGCACGACTTGTTATTACACACCACTAAAACTAAGGTTTATAAATACTTCATAATTAGTGTAAGTAATCCGTGTGGGACATCATTTATTACATAATCACTTAATGTAATAATCTCACCAATCGTGTCACTTCTTGGACTCATTTCTCCAAAATTTGGATTTGAGAAATTAAATATACCACGATCATCTACTCGTCTTTGGTAATATTTAATTTTGATATAATTAAATATTTCACACAAGGGGTTTACAATCAAGTCCCCGAATTTCCAACAATCATCGCATGAGTGGAAATGCCTAAATGCATGAATTCATAGCCAACTCAATTTTTAGAAATGTTAATGCACCTAAAGAGGTAGCTTGTGATGTTGAAGTTTTTATCTTCAATGTCATCGGGTACACTGACGGCTTAGTGGTAAGTATACCTTGAACTACTCCCTCATAGTGTGCACCGAGTCAACGACATTGAAACATTAATATTTCAACTCCATTCTTCTCACGTTTGGTTCTATTTCAGGCCATGGACATCTCCTTTGATTTCATAAGTGTTCATTTGAAGCGGCCCCCGCTTCCACTTATATAGGTGATGTCCTGTTCTGAGCGTCCTGCCAAACTCAACCATCACAAGGTTTTCAGGAGTCATTAAAAGTCACTTAAGACTTAACCTATACCACATGCAGGTCCATAACACCTTACTTGCTAACTTAGGGAAGGGTAGGTGACATCATCTCCAAGGCATCACCACTAAAGAAGAAATCAGCTTGTAGATGTTTTCACTTTGAACTTATATAGTTTAGTGGTCCCATAGAACTTGGTTTTTGGGATCTCTAATCTTCTAACTTTGGTATCCACTATACTCATTCATATTGTGAATTTCAATCCCATTCCCTCTAGAAACTTGTTCATTTGATCTCGATTTAACCCTTTGGTTTGGGGATCCGCAAGGTTACCAATTGATTTTACATAAATAATAGATATAATTCCATTCGAGATCAACTGTCTAACAGTGATGTTGAAGGGATTTGGAATACTGTGAATTGAATCACTCAAATTCGTGTAAGCGCAGATCGTTTAATTGGATAACAAAATAATTATTATGTCTATGATTAAATCCTAGCATTCTCCTATTGAATATGCATAAGAAGGTTTATGCGAAATACCTGGATTATAGAAACTGAAGAACGGGATGCGTAGAGATTTGATCATTAATCCTCTTACCCGCGCAACAAGATTTATTCCTATTAGATTAAGGAATTAAAACAATGAAATTAAACAATTAAATTTCGTAAATCTAGAGGAGAGAGAAGTAGAAAACGATCCTCAAGATCTGATCTTCTGATCTGTATCCCAGCTCCGATCCAAAAATCTGGTGAAGATTTCCTTCGAATTCCTTGTTGATCGAGAAGCAAAATTTCCTCCTCGTTTCTTAGATCCAATCGATCATAGCTCCCAGTTCTTGGTTTGTTGCTTGCAACTTATGATCTTATGGTGTGTTGTGATCTGAGAACGTGAGGCCTATTTATAGGAAATTCTGATCTCTAGATGGGCTTGAGCTTTTATGGGCCAGATCAGGGACCAGAATGCAAATAGCAAATAAGACCTATAAATTAATAAATCCCTATATTAAGCCCAGAATATAATTAATTAATTAATTAATATTGATTCATGCCACCAGAGAATCAATACTATCCTACCTATTTGCTACCACTTGATGAGGAATAGGTTGCATAGGCTCGGTATATCTCCACATTTAAGGTAACAAACATTCATTAATTAATTTAGGCTCTGACAAGCCATTTAATTAATTAACATCTTATATTCCTAAGTCAATCCACTCAACCCTTTTCACTTATGCTTAAACTTAATCAGCCTACAGGACTTTAGCATAACGAACCTTTTGAGCTGCTCAGGGAATGTGACCATCCTATACTGGATGTGGTTACCTAGTTCTAGTACCAGACAGTCATACACAAATTGCTAACACCTAAGATACAAATATACAATCTCAACAAGAGCATTTCACTGCATCTCAAAGTGACACACAATTTGTGTATACTTCTGTACCTTCATTTAGGTTTAGGATCTCATCAAGCCATCAAGATCCAGATTCCATTAATGTCAGATAAAGGAATCGATCTTAACTTAAGTCCTATCAATGCATGCCCCCGTACCAGCATACCAAGCAATCTAAGATAAGATGCTTATTACCGCATATGCTGCAACCTATACCGACAGTCTATCTTGGGACTGTCTCAGTTGTGATACCTATTTATATCTCGCTAGGTCAGACGATCCATACTATCTTCTGTGATCTACAACACACTGTATGATATCCTTATCGATGAGATAAGAACATTAGAGTGTTTGCGACACATGTTTGTTAATTCAGACAGGAGATGATCATACAACTTTCACGATTCCCAATATATTAACCAATCAACCTTGTATATAATATACCAATCATAATGTTTTCAGTATATAAATCCATCAATCTCCCATTTATACTCAAAGCATTATATAAGTGTTTTCCAGAGTATAACGTGTCTAAACTAATCTAGCTATTACATCAATCATATTACGTGGCTGACTGTGCCCTCAGCCCAAGGTTACGTACATGCATCTCGTAGACCTTATGAGGCAGAGCTTTTTTGAATGGATCCGCTAGATTATTCTTTGTATCAATCTACTCTACCTGCACATCACCCCTTGCTACGATTTCTCGTATAATATGGTACATCCTCTAATTGTGTTTTGTTTCTCTATAAGTTCATGGTTCCTTTGAATTAGCCACAACTCCCGAATTATCACAATACACCGTGATAGTCTTGGGTAACTTAGGAATCACGTCCAACTTCAGAAGGAAGTTTCGAAACCATACTGCTTCTTTTGAAGCTTCTGAAGCTGACACATATTTTGCTTCCATGGTGGAGTCTGAAATGCACTTCTGCTTTGCACTCTTCAATGATATGGCCCCACCTCCCAATGCAAACACATAGCCAGAGGTGGACTTCTTTTCATCACGGCCTGCCTGGAAATCCGAATCCGTATTACCCATAGGGAATAACTCCTCACACTGATAGACAAGACAATAGTCTCTAGTCCTTTTCAAGTATTTGAGTATGTGCTTTACCGCGATCCAATGCGCTTTTCCAGGGTTGGACTGATATCTTGCTACCATGCCTACAGCAAAGCAGATATCTGACCTCGTACATAGGATTGCATACATGAGACTTCCCGCGGCCAATGCATACGAAAAGTTGCTCATCTCATCTTTCTCCTTTTGTGTCACCGGACACTTATCCTTGGAAAGATGTAAGCTATGCCTGAAGGGTAAAATATCTTTCTTGGCAATTTGCATGCTGAAACGGGCAATTACAGTATCCACATATGAAGCTTGGGACAATGCCGACATCCTTTTCTTGCGCTCCCGCAATACTTTTACCCCTAGGAAGTATCCTGCATTGATACGATCCTCGCCAGGAAGGTTTAGATCGCAGCCCAGGAACTCGAACGGAAGGACTCAGACTCGACGCGGAAGCAAACTGAACACTGAAAATGGAAGATCCAACACCTTTGGATTCGAAAACCCTCAAGTACCGTAGTCCAGAATAAATTCTCCTACGACCCAAGAAGCGAATTGATCCAACAACGAAGGATATGAATGAAGACAACACCAATGGATATGACTGTCCAATTGATTAGTCGAAATCAAAAACCTATGGAAGACTAGGAATTTCGAAAGTTTGAGCTTTCAGAAATAAAGGAGAAAACCTCACAAATTTTATTAAACTGAAAACTGCATAAATTGTTCCATAACAAGGCCTATATATAGGCAAACTCAAACCCTAATAAGGAAATCAAATCCTAACTTCATAAGGAAATCAAATCCTATCTGATAAGGAAATCAAATCCTAATAAAATAAAAAAATAAAATCTATATAAAAGATTATTAAAAACCCTAATATATCTAGAAGGAAATAAAGCAAAAACTTGAAAATAATTAAAAACACTTAATTAAAACAACTCAAATTTCTTCAATTAAACTTCTTCTTTCAAGCCACCGGGATCTCCATCATTCCCCTCTTCTTCAAAAGGATTTGTCCTCAAATCCTCGTCGGTGCTAGATACAATTGACCATCGTACATCACCTTTAGTTGGCTTGTTTGGCATATTATTATCTTCAAATACCGACAAATGTTTGGTCTCATGCACCTTCTTTTTCATACCATTGGTCTTCACAAAACTGAATTGATCTCTGGTCCTCTCAACCTTCTTCTCTACTGGCGTCATTAACTCTGACGCTGTCATCTTCTGCACTTGACACTGGCTTTGGATTCCTATAACTGGACTGTTAATAATAGTAAGTGTTGCTGGAACCTCGAATCCTTCATTGTCTTCAACATGACTCTCCAAAACTGTAGCAACTCTCATATCCTCTTCTTTGGGCTCTTGAATTGAAGCACTCATTGACTCGAATTCGGTTATCATTGCCATTGTCTGCTCATTCTCTGATTGAAGTTGTTCTGATGAGATTCTACTAAATGTTTGTGACTCCTTCCAACTAACTTGATTTTGACTTGTGTCTTTGTTGTCAATCCCCCTTCTCTTCAATTGATCCTCAATACAGTTGGCTGTAACGAACATGACAAGCAAGTGATCAAAAGGTTGTAGCTCATCTACTCTTTCTCGGATTTCCCAATTCAATCCAGCCAAAAATCTTTCCATTGTTGATTGTGTATCCTCAATGATATTGGCTCGAATCATTGCTTCATCCATCTCTTTGTAATAGTCTTCTACACTTTTAGACCCTTGCCTCAAATCCTGCAACTCGTAACATAATTTTCGATAGTAGTAATTAGGTACAAAATGTTTCCTCATTACTACTTTCATCTCTTTCCAAGTCATGATTGGCCGCTCTCGATTCTTCTCTTTGTTAATCATCAATTGATCCCACCAAGTACGAGCATAATCAGAAAACCCCATAGCTGCAAATTTGACTCTCTCACGTCCATAAATCTTTTGACAATCAAAGGCATGCTCAATATTCCTCTCCCAATCAAGATATAATTCAGGATCATATCCTCCTCCAAATAATGGAATGTTCATCTTAATGATTCCCCAAATTGATTAAGGATTTGATTTCCTTATGAAGTTAGGATTTGATTTCCTTATTAGGGTTTGAGTTTGCCTATATATAGGCCTTGTTATGGAACAATTTATGCAGTTTTCAGTTTAATAAAATTTGTGAGGTTTTTTCCTTTATTTCTGAAAGCTCAAACTTTCGAAATTCCTAGTCTTCCATAAGTTTTCGATTTCGACTAATCAATTGGACAGTCATATCCATTGGTGTTGTCTTCATTCATATCCTTCGTTGTTGGATCAATTCGCTTCTTGGGTCGTAGGAGAATTCAATCTAGACTACGGTACTTGAAGGTTTTCGAATCCAAAGGTGTTGGATCTTCCCGTGTTTTCAATTTCAATTGCTTCCGCGTTGTGTCTGCGTCCATTCCTTCGAGTTCCTAGGTTGCGATCTAAACCCTTCCGGCGAGGATCGTATCATTTTGGTACCCAGAGCCAGGTTGTGTCATTCTTTTCCTTATCATTTTGGTATCTTTCTTTTCCTTATCATTTTGGTATCAATATCCAGGTCTTTTCCTTCCTCTTCCTTGTCTTTCAATTTCGCGTGTTTATTGTGTCAAAAAAAATTTAAAAAAATCGAGTCTTATCTTCTTTCCTGTCGTGTCTTTTGTGTCGTTCTTGATTCGTATATTTTCATGTCTTTGAGTCGTTAATTTAGGGTTCTTTTTAGTCAAGATTTGAATTATTAATACCATACCATAATTATTCAAATCTTTCCATCCATATCTAGTCAAATCTTTCCATAATATCAAATCCTTCATTATCTTTTATTACCTTATTAAAATTCTTCCTTATCCATATTTTCCCTTCTTGATTACCAAGTAATTTAGTAATTACCTTATTCAAATATTTCCTTTTCCATATTTTCCTTCTTGATTACCAAGCAATTTGGTAATTACCTTATTCAAATATTTCCTTATCCATATTTTTCTTGTTAAATTTTTGTATTTTTCTTATTAAAAAAAAGAGAGAATATACAAAAAAAAAGAGAAAAAAATTCGTGAAAAAAAAGAAAAAAAAAAGAAAAAAAGAAAAAAAAAAGGAAAGAGAGAGAGAGAGAGAAATTGTTTTTGCCATAACTTTTGTTACAGGTGTCCAATTTCAGCATAATTGTACTTATCGGAAACGTCTCGACGAGATCTATAGGTGCTATTACTTTGTTGTGACGTTACATGAGCAGAATGTCTAAAATCGAATATGAGGAATTAGATGATGATGCTAGAATTCAGATGAGGTATATGATGAAGTTTTTGAAATCTGATTTTAGAAAGATGGTGAGGTCAGAGATGGAGATGTTGCATCAACGGCTTGATGCATTGGAAAATAATTATTTGGGCAGCAAAAAGATGAGATATAAACAAGCAAAGTGGGAGACTCAACCAGATAGTTCCTCTCCATTTGATACGTTTTTGTCAAAGGTGGAGCAGGCGATGGAGAAGGTGTTGGTGACAACTAAGTCTCAGTCGTTGCCTCTTTTTGTTCAAGAAATCGAGGAAGACAATATAGCAGTTCAGATACCATTGGAGGTTCATGGTGAAGTAGTGGTGACAACTCAATCTGAGTCGATGCAGTCAATTCAAGAGACCAAAAAAGAGGAGGTGAGAGTTGTTACACCCTTGGAGAGTCATATGGAAGACAATGAAGGATTCGAGGTTCCGGCTGCACTCACTATCATTAACAGTCCAGTTATGGGAATCCAAAGCCAGTGTCAAGTGCAGAAGACAACAGAGTCAGAGTTAATGACGCCAGTAGAGAAGAAGGTTGAGAGGACCAGAGATCAATTCAGTTTTGTAAGCACCATTGGTTTGAAAAAGAATGTGCATGAGACCAAACATTTGTTGGTATTTGAAGATAATAATACGCCAAACAAGCCAACTAAAGGTGATGTACGATGGTCAATAGTATCTAGCACCGACGAGAATTTGAGGACAAATCCTTTTGAAGAAGAGGGGAATGATGGAGATCTCGGTAGCCTGAAAGAAGAAGTTTAATTGAAGAAATTCAAGTTGTTTTAATTTAGTTATTTTTAATTATATTTGAGTTTTTTCTTTATTTCCTTCTAGATATATTAGGGTTTTTAATAATCTTTTATATAGATTTTATTTCCTTATTTTATTAGGATTTAATTTCCTTATCAGATTAGGATTTGATTTCCTTATGAAGTTAGGATTTGATTTCCTTATTATATTAGAATTTGATTTCCTTATTAGGATTTGAGTTTGCCTATATATAGGCCTTGTATTAGACAATTTTATTCAGTTTTCAGTTTAATAATATTCGTGAGTTTTATTCTCCAATTATCTGAAAGCTCTTGAATTTCTGTGGAGTACCTTGAAATTCAATATTGACTAATCAATCGGACAGTCATATCCGTTGGTGGTGTCTTCGACTATGTCCTTCGTTGTTGGATCAATTCGCTTCTTGGGTCGTAGGAGATTTCAATCTGGACTACGGTACTTGAAGGTTTTCGAATCTAAAGGTGTTGGATCTTCCCGTGTTTTCAATTTCAACTGCTTCCGCGTTGTGTCTGCGTCCATTCCTTCGAGTTCCTAGGTTGCGATCTAAACCCTCCCGGCGAGGATCGTATCATGCATCCCCAAGGTCCATCATATGAAACTGTTCGGATAACCACCCCCTTATGCCCGACAATACCTGCACATTGTCGCCAATTAGGAGAATATCATCTACATAAAGTGCAATGAACACCACACTTCCGCTGACACATAGATGATGCACGCAACTCTCGTTTGAACATTGTGAAAATCCATATGATTTAATCACTTCAGCAAAATGTAGATTCCATGACTGTGAAGCTTGCTTGAGTCCACACAACAACTTCTTGAGCTTCCAGACCAAATGGTCTTCGCCCTTCCGCACATATCCTTCTGGCTGTTGCATATAGATGTCTCGACCTTCCTCAAGGTATGCGTTTAGAAACACATTTTTGACATCCATATGCTAGATCTCTAGGTCCATATGTGCTGCTATTGCTAGGAGTATTCGAATGGACTTAAGCATGGATACCGGTGAGATGGTCTTGTCATAGTCTACACCTTCTTTCAGACTATAACCCTTCGCCACCGACCTTGCTTTGAAAGTTGTAATTTCACCATTTGCTCCTTTCTTTCTTTTGTATACCCATTTGCACCCTATGGCTCGATACCATCTGGCAAATCTATTTTTTGGTATACATCCATAGCCGTTATGGATTCTATCTCCGAATCTATGGCGATCTGCCATTTGTCCGCATCTTCATCAGATACTACCTCATCATACGTCCATGGGTCGGTATCATCCAGTCTGCTTTTCGGGATCAAGTCAGAAGACTTTCCCACGAACATGTACCTTTCTGATTGCCGAACTACCCTCCCACTTTGACGAGGCATCTGAGCCGTGTCAGTAGTTGGCATAATACTCATTGGACCCGTACCTTGCATTGATGGCAGTGTTGGTATTCCCTCACCTATTCCATGTGGATTTACATATACACTGGGCTTTCTTGATAGAATCACTTCATTATCTCCAAGATCGTGGAGAATAATTTCACTCTTGGATCTGTGGTTTCTTACGTATTCGTCCTCCAAGAATCTTGCATTGTTACTGACAACCACTTTCCGATTCTCAGGATAATAAAAGTAACCACCTTTCATTTGCCTGGGATATCCTACAGACAACATCAGCTTGCACCTACTTTCTAACTATCAGTTTCCTTTGTCAGCACATATGCTGGACAACCCCAAACCCTCATTCTGGTTAAACTTGGCTTTCGCCCATACAAGAGTTCCAGAGGCATTTTAGAAAGTGATTTAAAAGATACCAGGTTAAGCTAATAGGCCGCTGTCTCCAAGGCATTTCCAAAAATGAAATCGGCAAGCTTGAATAACTCATCATGGACCTAGTCATTTCCAAAAAGAGTCCTATTTCTTCTTTCTGCTACACTATTTTGTTGAAGGGTTCCTGTTGAAGTCCACTGGTATGTAATCCCGTTATGTTATAGGTACTGCAAGAACTCATTACTGAGGTATTCCCCACCATGATCTGGCCTTAGTGTCTTAATAGTCTTGCCTAACTTCTTTTCTACTTCAATCCTGAACTCTTTGAATTTCTCAAAACTTTTAGATTGTTAGCAAAGCAAATAAACATATCCAAACCTTGAGTAATCATCAATGAATGTGACGAAATACTCTTAACCTCCACGACCTTGCGTGGGCATCGGTCCACATAAGTCAAAGTGGATCAACTCCAACACATTCTCTACTTGAGATTGACTTGCCTTAAAAGGCCTGGTCATCGTCTTTCCTTCTATATAGGATTCACAGACTTGATGCGACACCACTTGGAATGATTCCAAGAGCCCATCACTTGCTAGTCTTTTGATCCTCTTTAGATTGATGTGATCTAGTCTTAAGTGCCAGATATATGTTTGATCCTCATCGGAAGAAAACTTTCTCTTTAAATGATTATTATTATTATTTGATGAGTTTGCAACATTCACGAAAGATATAAGCATACAATTAATGATATAGAGAGATTCAATCAGTTTGCCATGACATATAACACCGTTATTCCTAATGATAGAAACTCCACTATCAAAAATAACAAAAAATCCATCATTAAATAACTTGGAAACTGAAATTAAGTTCCGTCGAAACACCGGCACATATAAAACACCTCTCAAAATCAAAACATTGTTTTTAAAGCATAAAGTAAAATCTCTAATGGCTACTATTGAGACTCGCTCCCTGCTGCCCATTGAGATGGTAACCTCGTCATGCTTCAGCTGCCTTATCGGCCTGAACCCCTGCAAAGTATAACAAATATGATAAGTAGCTCCAGTATCCACTACCCATGAATAGGTAGAAACTGATGCTAAACATGTTTCCGTATAATTGCACATAACGCACCTTGTCCAGTCTTCCTGACTTGACAATCTTTTTTCCAGTGACCAGCCTTACCGCATCTGAAACAGTTGTCCTTTTTCGTAGCTACGTCGGTGTCCGTTTTGTCTTCTTCACAGAAGTTGTACCTTTGACTTTCTTATTGAACATTCTTTTGCGCTTCTTGCCAGCCAGAGCAACAGAACGATTTCCAGAAGTAACCAAAGCAATCTTTTCTGGAAGCATCACTAATTCCGCTGCCGTCAAGTCATTGAGTAACTCATTAAGAGTGTACTCCTTCTTGTTCATGACAACATTCAGTCTGAAGTTCTCGAAAGACTTCGGCAAAGAGTTGAGAATGATTTCAACCTGCGCTTCCACATCGATACCACCTCCGTGCAACGTGTGTTCATCCATAAGATGAGTCATGCTAACCACGTGCTCTGTAACTGAGCTACCAACATACATCTTCTTTCCCATGATCTCCTACATGAGATTGAATCGGACAGCTCGGTTTGACTCACCGTAGGTCACTGTGAGGTTGTCCATGATGTCACAAGCATTTTCATATGAATGATGTTGTTTTGCAAGCACCTTGGACATTGTAGTCATCTTATAGAATTTCACTATATTGTTTGACTTGAGCCACTTGTTATAGTAGCTCTTTCCTCATGAGTCGATGCATCAGTGGGAGTTGTCAGATGAGGCTTATTGAGGACAAACTTGTGTTCCTCTACAACAAGGATGTAATCCGAATTACGTTTCCATTCTTGAAAGTTAGGACCGATTAACTGGTTTTGTGCTAAGATATTGATCACAATTAGTAAAGAGGAGAAATTAAAACAAAATCGCAAACAATTGAAACAAATAAATATTGAAACCTTATGAAAAAATAATATTAATGTTTCCTCCAATTTGCCCAAGTATTACTATTCTAGCCACTCATGTGGACGTTTACAAGAAAACACTTGACAAGACTGCATCTTTCAATTCAAATCCTTTAATTCCAATCCCTGTCATGGTTCCTTAGACAAATGGAATTAATAATCGGAGACTAACTAAGTCCATATATTCCTACTGAGCAGGGACATCACAAATGAGTTATACTCTGGACAATATCTAAGCTAGCATACCACCAAAGCCAACCCTCCCATATAAAGATCTGCTGGGCCACACCCTAATCTCTTATAATAAGGTTGTCTCATTTAATTCAATCCTTAGAGAATTTATGAAAACTCCATACGCAAGCTACACATGTAGACGTTTACGCATGAGCTCCCACTTCTCACATGAATTAAATGTTTGTTTTAAGAAATCTCATCTATTAGAACTTATGAATAATAAATTAAGTAAGCTGCACATGTCTTAATAAATTACCCACTTCCAATAAGGGATCGCTTTGTGGAGGTCTTACTAAATTATGAGCTTAGTAATTTTTAGTTCATAAGGTTCAATTGCACAGATTATTTTATGTAGCCATAAATTATAATATTATTAAAATTCTATCATGCAAAGCATAAACCCTGAATTTATAGTTATAATTTACTTACATAAAAAATCACATAAACATGCTTTAAAGCTGTAAATAAAAGCATTAAACGTGCTCCTATTATCTACAACATGCTTGGATGCTGCACAATTACATAAAGCACATGTATCATGCGAGAACAAATAATAAACCAAATAAAAATGTCCTCTTGGCCTCATGATAAAAAAATAAAAAAATAAATCCTATCTATTACACTGTGGATTTATTTTACAGATATTTGACTGGGCTCCCACAACTTGGATTGAGATTTGAATTTATTTTCTGAATTTGGGCTTCCAAGATTCGTTCCATCAGAAAATCGGACGACTGGGTCTATTAACGCATCGTGGGCTCGTGTACACATTGCAAGCCCATTAGCCTCGAGAACATAACCCGACGGGCCACCATCGGCGAACCACCACTGCCACCGGAGATACCCGGAGATGCACAGGACCCGCGCACATCACCACACGGGTTGCAGGCTGTGCTCCCTTCTCCTCCGACCGTCATCTGCTACTGTTGCCGACCCCGACCTGCTCCGGCGTCGCCCACGCCAACCACCATCTTCTCTTGACGTTGGACACCATCGCTTACCAGAGAACGCGCGCCCAAACTTAGCTCGTTGATTGTCCTCGATCAACAAAAAGAGACAAAACGACTCAAAGGACAAACATGTTGGAATTTCAGTCATGCTAACTCATACTCTTGCACTTCTCAGCATAGTTGAAAAAAAAATTGGGATTCAATCATCAAAATAGTATCAACTCATCTCAAGACTCTTCCTACTAGTTTAACATCTCATTTCTATCATGCTTCAGCATCTAAATCTCAAAACAACACAACACATCATTACAATGCCAAGTCAAAATGATCAAAATCAACTCCACACTCAAGTAATGCTTATGATCATCATGCTTACTTATTTTGACTCCAAACTACTCATAGCAACCTCTCCACTAATGGAATTCATACCACAAAGGATCAATAGGACTTTATTAGCTTGTAATGTGGGCTAAGGTTAAGGTAAGGATTATCTGGATAGAGTGACTAAATCGAGAGCACTAATGAGTTCTACCACTTATTTAGAGGACTTAAACAATTAGAACCCCAATCCCAAGTGAGAAAAAAAATGCCCCTATCATTACACAAAATGACATAGCAAAAACAAAAGAAAAACAACAAAAATTACACCCTTATTTCACTCTCCTCTTTTTTTTTCCCTCAATTTTTCGTTCTATTTTTTTCGACACATATTTCCTTTCCATCTTTTTTGTTTTCAGTTTTTTTTTCTTTTTTTTTCGTTTTCCTTCTGATTTTCTTGATTTTTTTCTCTTTTTTTTCAATTTTCTTTTCTTTTGATTTTCTCGATTTTTTTCTTTTTTTTCCTCTTTTTTTACACATGTCAACAATAACAAAAAAAATAAATACTAGATTCGGAAAATAAAAGAAATGAGATACAAGACTAAAAAATAAAACAAACCCAAAACGGGAGCACACCCCCCCAAACTTAAGGACGGACATTGTCCTCAATGTCGAAAGGCTGAACTCACTAAAGTGCTCACGATGAGGGTCAATAACTAATAAAATAAGGGATAAGAGGGCTTAAATAGATAGGGAAACGAAAGAGAAAAAGCTAAGGCTCAAAATAGGGTGCAAAGGTGAATTAAAAATGAAAGAACAATAAAGGCTCAAAATAAACAACAATGGCCTAAATCATATCCCAAGTGGTATAAAAATACATTTCGCCTCAAGGCAACTACAAGAAATCGAAGGTAAACACTCACACTTGCAAAACCAAGACATGAAACCAATAAAGAACAATCGACCAAGCAAGGTAATGAAGTTTTCAAAATAAGAATTTTCAGCCCACGAGATTAGATGGAAATCACGTCAAGAATTAAAATATTAAACCTAAGGAATAATCGAGAGATGAGAATCAACAAATCAACAATTAAATCCACAAGCAACAAGAAACAAAAGAAATCATCATTGAAGAAGAGATGAGCAGCAAGATCGAAAAACCAACACAAAAGACATAAGTAGACTTGGTAATTAAAGCGAAAATAGGCTGACCATAATAACCGAAACAAAATACCACCACATCAACATCACCAAAGTATCAAAGTATTAGGTACATACCCATCAAAATAAAACAAAATGCAATAAAACAGAACCAGGTTTTTAGAGAGATAGAGTGGAAGGATAAACCACAAGCAGCTATTTTCCGGTTGGAGGGATTTCCACTGTTCGTCCTCTTTGTGGTGGTGGAGGTAGGTGTTGTAGCCGGCTCTAAAGTTGCTGCAGCATAAGTGTCAGCAGGGGTTGCTGAAGGTGGATCCTGAGCAGGGGAGGTAACCTTTTTCTTCCCTTTCTTTAAAACGGTAGCAGCAGTTGCTGCAGCATCCTTTGCAGCAGCACGGGTAGCATTGGGTGGGCCCTGTCACACAACTTACCAAAACACCCTCTCGGTCGAAGTGATTTTGCACGTCTTCCATCGTCTCGTTGACTTGCTACCCCCCAAACTTGATTGTACAAGAGTCCGAAAACTCACAACACTATTGCAAAAAGATTCATCAATTTAGCTTCATTTTTTTTCTTTCTTTTTTCTTTTTTTTTTAACTTTTTTTTTCATTAAACTCACAACTTAAGCAAGAACAAGGAAAGCATGAAGTTAAACTAGGCATAAATTTAAAAGGCAATAAAGGAAACTAAGCTATGTACAATCAAACAATCATGAACCATCCAACAGAGTGGATAATCCATGAGTATCTCATACTCAAGTATTAAGAAGGGTAGTGCTGGCCTTCTCCATGCTGAAGGCTCCACCAAATTCTTGCTCAACCTTATCATATAACAACAACTTCAGCTCATCAAATTCATTCAGTTGCAGCATCCTATCCGTCCAAACTTCCTTCAAGTTCAGATTCAGTTGCTGCAGCACAGAGATCAACACTGCTTCATGTTCAACTCCCAAGTTAGAAGAAAAGATAACCGGAAGAGTGTCCAGCTCCCCAAAGTAGACATATTTCAAGTGGGAAGGTAGCTGCTTCAGCTCAAGCTTCGGTGGAGACACAACTGAGGGCTCGGAAACCTTGAACTCCCTTTGATTGAGTTGTAATGGCTCAAAAAACAATTATGTTGAAATTTTCAATCTGCTACAGTTCTGATGCTTCAGCATAGTCTTCAGCATGCTCAATCTGCTCACAATCTTCTAGCTTTGTCTCTTCCACAAGTGCATCAAGCACATCAATCATCGAAAACCCTTCTTCACCATCAGGTAACTTCTTGTATTGATTATCTTCTTTATGCTTTTTCAACCTTTGAGGAAAAGGTGGTTGAGGTATGTATTTCTGAGCGGTAGTCTGCTGCTTTGGTGCTGCAGCATCAGTAACAGCATGTTGTGTATCTGCTGCCTTCTCAACTTCCAATTCCACCTTGATTTCTTCTTCTTGGATTGAAGTGGGCTTAGTGGTTCTATCTTCTTTTGCAGGTGCTGCCCCTTCAATCGTCTTCCCACTTTTTAATGTTATGGCCTTGCCCTGTTCTTCATCTTCTCTTGGGTTCACCGTGTCACTAGGTATATCCTTTTGTGGCCTATTTCTCAACTCGATGGCCAGCTGCCCCATTAGCACCTCCAGATTGCGTATAGTAGCAGCTTGGTTTTGAAGAATTGCCTCTTAGCTTTGTGCTCTATCTTCACTTCGCACTAAATACTCCTTCAGCATCGCCTCAAGTGAGCTGTCTTGCTGCAGCAGTAGCTGTTGTTGCTGTGTTTTGTTGCTGATAAGACATCTGTTCAAGCTGCAAATTCTGATAACCAGGTAGGGTAATATAGCTCTGTTGTTGCTGACTGAACCCTGTTGCAGCACGTGGCGCAGCCCAAGAGAAATTTGGGTGTTGCTGCCATCCCGGGTTGTATGTGGTTGAATATGGGTTATGTATGTTGCCCCATTCATGTCCCACATAATTCATCGAGTCAGGATTGAATTGGCAATCAAAGAATAGATGTTCTCCCTCACAATAAACACAAGACACCTCAGCTGGAAACAAGTTCACAGCCTGAGGTTGTTGCAGCATAGCACCAGGATACATATTTTTCTCTTAATGGCCTTGATTGATGTTCAAACAGCAGCACCAGGAGCAGCAACCATTACTCTTCTTCTTCGTGTTTTTTGCCTTCTCCGATTCCTTTGAAAGGTTCTTTCAATTTCAGAGTCGAGCGGGTATAATTCTAGAGCAGAATTGTGATTCATACACCAGCAACACCTATGCAAAAATAACAACACAAAATTACTTTTTCTTCTTTTTTTAAAAAATAAAATGCAATGAAATAAAATCAACAAATCAAGCGAATTGAATAGCAACAACTTAATCGCCTTCCTCGGCAACGGCGCAAAAAACTTGTGGCGTGTGTGAAACAAACTAGTGCAAGTGCACACTGTCACAAGTAATAATAAAATGGAGTATTCTCCAAGTATCGATCCACAGGGAAGGGTTAAAGGTGCACAAACACTCAACTTGATTTAATTGATGAGGAAAATGAGTTGGTTTGTTTAATTAACCTAGGCATGAGTTAATTAGGAAATAACGGCAACCCTACAAAAAATAGGGGACGACAAACACAGGGACGAATAATACGAATTAACTCGAATGAGAGAAACGACCTAGGCTATGGAATCAGCTTGCTTCAACAGACATGCTACAACAATTGCAACAACATAGAGTAAAGTTGCTGCCAAACTATTGTTCTCAACTAGATTTCCCAAAATAGGTGAGATGGCTTTTTCTAATTTAATTTAACATATTCCTGGCCAAATTCAAATTAGATCCAACTCCATTGACACTCTCTTAGACATTTTAGCAAACACAAACCCACATATTCCTATTCAACATATTGTGTAGTATTTGGGGCTTTTACTCTTAGTCATAATTTTTCCAAATCTTAACTAAGCATAAATTAACAACTTCAAGTTCCCACAAGAGCTGCAATTATATGAATTAAACCTCCTAAATATTCAAAACTCCATGCCATTAACAACACCGTTGCAAACAAATTCAACACAAGCAAGTTTCATCCATAGCCATGGTCAACTAGTTTAGCTTATATTTACAGAAAGTGGAGCTGAAATCATTTCTTGAAAGCTTAAATTCATGTCTAGAAACTGAAATCAAATGTAAGAAGACAAGAATAAGTTTCCCCCTTTCGATCGAACAACAAGAAGAACGATTCCTCGTCTCCTAGCTGCTTTTTCTCCAAGGGTAGCTTCAGCTCGATTCTTCTTTTTCAACTCCAAGATTTTCTTCCCAGCTGGGTCTTCTCTTCTCCCCCAGCTGCTCTGCTCTCTCTCTACGATTTGGGGGAGATGAAGTGAAAATGAAAAATGGGGCTCCTCCTTTTCTCTCTCCAATTTGGCTTTTATATCTCTCCCCATTTCTAGGTTTCCCTTTTTGGCAACATTCCCAAATTGTCCTTGGAGAAAATGGATGAATTTTAGCTCTTTTCGCAAGTCCAGATCAGCAGAAATAGATTTTTCCACGTCATTCGCAACTTTGACTTAAATTGACTGGGAGCTGACCCAGTTCGACATGCTACATCATCTGCTTCCTTTTGCTCCAGCACAGGCTTCAAAACATGGTAATTTCCTGCACAACAATTTTCACTCCAAATCCTCCAAAATCATCGTTATTTGCTTTCAAAACACGAAATAACATAAAAGGAGTCGAACAACTATATACAAGACCAAAACAACATTTATCTGGTTAAACATAGACGAAAGACTCTCTAACATGAACTAAAATCAAGAGAATATAACTCTTTTTCAAGAGTTATCAGAGGTGCAGTTTGAACTCGCGTAGGTTGCACGCAAACCCTAGGGTTCGCAGCACCTGCAGTTGCACCGGAGTCTGCCACCGACTGCCCGTGACTGCGCCACCTCCAACCCGAGCTACTGCATCACCGACATCGACCGTTGGGGGGAGAGAGCGCCACTGCGAATGCGCGCATGTATGTGGAGGTCCCGCGTGAGAATGGAGCCTAATGCACGGCCGTGCGCGTGTTTATCCGCCATCATCGGCCGCTGCATAAATAATGGATATCATTCCATTCGAGATCAACTGTCTAAGGGTGTTATTGAAGGGATTTGGAATACCGTGAATTGAATCACTCAAATCCGTGCATGCGTAGATCGTTTAATTGGATATCAAAATAATTACTATGCCTTTGATTTAATTCTAGCATGCTCCTATTGAATATGCATAAGCGGGCTTATGCGGAATACCTGGATTATAGAAACTGAAGAACGGGATGGGTAGAGATTTGACCCTTAATCCTCTTTCCCGCGCAACAAGATTTATTCCTATCAGATTAAGGAATTAAATCTGTGAAATTAAACAATTAATTTCAAAATTCTAGATGAGAGAGAAGTAGAAAACGATCCTCCAGATCTGATCTGTATCCCAGATCCGATCCAAAAATTTGGTGAAGATTCCCTTCAAATCCCTTGTCTATCGAGAGGTAGAATTTTCTCCTCATTTCTTAGATCTAATCGATCACAGGTTCTAGTTCTTGGTCTGTTGTTTGCAACTTATGATCTTGTGGTGTATTGTGATCTGAGAACCTTAGGCCTATTTCTAGAAAATTATGATCTCTAGATGGGCCTGAGCTTTTATGAGCCAGACCAGGGATCAGAATGCAAATAGGAAATAAGGCTTATTAAATTAATTAATTCCCATATTCAACCCAAAATATAGTTAATTATTTAATATTGATTCATGCCATCAGAGAATCAATATCGTCTTACATATTTGCTACCACAAGGTGAGGAATGGGTTGCATAGACTCGATCTATTCCCACATTTAAGGTCACAAATATTCATTAATTAATTTAGGGTTTGACAAGCCATTTAATTAATTAATATCTTATATTCCTGAGTCAATCCACTCAACTCTTTTCACTTATGCTTGAACTCAATCAGCCTGTAGGACATTAGCATAACAAACCTTTAGAGATGCTCAGGGAATGTCACCATCCTATACTGGATGTGGTTACCTAGTTCTAGTACCAGACAATCATACACAAATTGCTGCCACCTAAGATACAGATATACAAACTCAACTAGAGCCTTTCACTGCATCTCAAAGTGACACACAAATTTTGTATACTTCTGTACCTTCATTTAGGTTTAAGATCTCATCATGCCATCAAGATCCAGATTCCTTTATTGTTAGATAAAGGAATCAATCTTAACTTAGGTCCTATCAATGCGTACCCTCGCATCAGCATACCAAGTAATCTAAGATAAGATGCTTATTACCGCATATGCTGCAACCTATACTGACAGTCTATCCTGAGACTGTCTCAACTTTGAAACCCATTTATATCTCGCTAGGTCAGACGATCCATATGATCTTCCGTGATTTACTACACACTATTTGATCTCCCTATCAACGAGATAAGAGGATAAGAGTTTTTGGGACACATGTTTGTTAATTCAGACATGAGATTATCATACAACATTCATGATTCCCAGTATATTAACCAATCAACCTTGTACATAATATACCATTCATAATGCTTTCAGTATATGAATCCATCAGTTATGTTGACGACATATATGTCTCGACTTCCCATTGTACATATTATTTTGTGCTTAGCCAATTGTAGCTTGGCTATTACAGTGAATTATCATTGATTGCATAGGTTTGCTCTGACATGGAACATCCTCCTAGAAATGTCATAGCAATTCTGCCTTTTCACCTGCTTTATCTACAGCAATGAACTTAGATTCCATTGTGGAGCGAGCTATGCATGTTTGTTACGTAGATTTCCACGACACTGCCCCCCCACCGATAATAAATACGTTTCCACTTGTGGAGTGTGAATCACTTGAAATAGAGATCCAATTGGCATCACCGTACCCTTCAAGTACAGGTGGAAACCTTGAAATGTATAGCCCCAATCTAAGAGTATAGTTTAAGTATCTCAAAACTCTCACAAGAGCCTTCCAATGTTCTTTACTGGGATTGCTTGTGTATCTGTTTAACTTATCCATTGCATATGCGAGATCCGGTCTAGTACAGTTAGTCAAATACATTAGACTACCAATGACCCTTACATATTCCTCTTGTCCAACAGGGTCACCCTTGTTCTTATTAAAGTGAACATTGAGCTCTTGTGGTGTTTTGGCTGCTGGATTATCATAAGCATTAATTTTCCTTAGCACTATCTCAATGTAGTGAGACTGTGAATGGACATTTCCATTAGGTTTTCTTATGATTTTGATTCCAAGAATCACATAAGCTACACCCATGTCTTTCATGTCGAAGTTCTTCTCCAATATTCGTTTAGTATAAACTATTATTTATTGATTTCTTCCCATAATCAACATGTTTTCTACATAAAGGTAGACAATCACAAAATTGTCAAATGTGCCTTTGTAGTATACACATTTATAACATTCGTTATACCTGAAATCATTTGACAACATCGCATTGCCAAATTGAACATACCACTATTTGGGCGCTTGTTTAAGACCATATAAGGATCTAACTAATTTGCATACCCTTTTTTCTTGTCCAGGTACTACAAAACTTTCGGGTTGATTCATGTAGATTTCTTCTTCTAGGAGGCTGGGCACTAGGTCCTAGAATGAAGTTGTCACCTTCATGCAGCTGCACGGAGGGAATGGCCTCCGTTCGGCCACCTAAGACTAAGTCTAACAACAACCTCCCACTGCCCACCCAACTGCCACATCAACAAGTTAAAAATTAAAAATTAAAAAAATGCCTAATTTTAAAAATTTAGGTCAACCAACAATCAAATGAGAACACAATGGTCTGTGGACCCCACAATTTTTTTAATTCTTTATTAATGGATGAATATATGAGATTTGTTTTGTGTAATTGGTCTACTTATTTTTTTTTATATAAATACAATAATAACACTCTTAATAGTTAAAAATACCCTTTTCTATAAAACATATAATGAAAATACCCTCTTTTATAAACTCATCTCAATTATACCCCAAATTTGACTTTTCCTTAACTTTAAAATTTTAATTCCAAAACTACCCTCCTACATGTATTTTTGCACAAATCAAAATTCCGTTTACACAATTCCCGATAACACAATTTTAATTACCAATTTGACAATTTTTAATTACCGACAACACAATTTGGTATCAGAGCCCTGTTCATACTAATAAACAACCTATTTATACAAATACTACTATTCATAATGATAATTAAAGAAACCTTATCATACGAACAATTAATAGAATATCATGAAATGGAAGTAGAAATTAAAAAGGCAATATTATCTGCAACAAGAGAATTATATTTTACATATGATGAAGCAGAAAAACAAAAAATAAGATTAGATATACAATTTCTAGAAACAGAAGAAAAAATAGCTGAAGAATTCACACAAGAATATTTTAATAGATTATTACGACAAAACAATTTGCTACAATAAGCAATTTTGAGATGATAGCACTAAGAAAAAAAAAAATTAGAATTCAAGAAACTACAAAACTTACAAAACAATTATTAGAATTTCATAGAGTAGAAAATGAAATATATGAAATGTTTCGATTAGAAGCTTTATTAGAAGAATTAGAACAACAATTAATAATTCTAATAACTACATGACAGAAGGGAATTCAAAAGTATCCAATTTAATATTAACATTAATAGAAATAATTAAAGAAAATCAAAAAGAATTATTAGATTCAATAAATCGAATAAAGAAAACAAAAATACGAAAATATAAATACCAAGATTTAATAAATTTCCTAAAAGAACAAGGAGAATTAGATAATGAAGAAATATTAACAGGAAAAGAAAAATGTCTTGAATGTAAAGAGGCATTAGAATTAATACAAGAATTAGTAACAAAAGGAACAACTAGAAAATTAATAAAAAATGAACCTATAAATGAATCTATAAATTTAAAAAATAAATGGATACCACCAATTCGAAGATAAACGAAATAGAAAAATTATCAAAATTAATAGACAAATTACAAATACATGATTTAAATGTTGCAAGAATAGATGAAGAAGATGCTCAAGGCATCATATATGGAATAGATAGAGACGATGAAAATCCAACATTAAATATGGAAGAAGAAGAAGAAAAACGTAAAAAAGAAGATTATATTAAGCAACAAGAAAATGCTTCTACAAGTAATGAAACAAGACCAAATAAATATGAAAAAAGCTTTATTGATTATATGTATAAAAATGATTATACATATACAAAAGGAAAATACAAAAAGAATATTCCACCATCATATATTCAAAAAGAAAGAAGTATAAGTAGTGGAGTATTAAACATAGATTGTGCATCAAATGCATCAAGTTTAATTAGGGGTGGCAATTCGTGCGGATCGGATCCTTATCGTGTCAATCCGTTATCGATCCGATCCGTTAAGGTCAAATCCATATCCGATCCGTTAAGAAAAATCAAAATCCGTATCCGTATCCGATCCATTAAGCTCAAATCCGTATCCGCCTGAATCCGATCCGTATCCGTTAAGGATCCAATAAGTATCCAATCCGAATGATCCGTTATGTATCCGATCCGATAAAGATCCGATAAAAATCCAAATTGGATTAATTCAATACGAATCCGTTTCAATAAACACAATTATAATACAATAAAAATTTGATAAGATAATACAAAATATTCATATTTGATTGTTCAAATAATGTGTTTGATAAATAAATAAAACTGTAACTTCATTTGAAACTAAAATCCTCAATCAAATATCCGAAGATACATAGATAAATCTTAAATTCCAATTCTAGTGATCAAACATGCTCATTTCTAAATACTGATCAATCTTTCACCTTAGTTATCAATACTCCACTTATAATTTTGTGTGAGAAAAATATTAATTAAGATTTTAAGATTTATAACAAATAAAATAACTTATAATAAAAACTTTTAATCTATCATGGTGAAATTGAAAGAGTTGAGATAATGAATGAGAATCTACAATACTTTCATCAATATTAAAATTTTAGATCTCACCTTTTAGTTAATCCATTGATACACCTTAATTGAAAACTTGAAGTTGAGAAAAAAAGAAAGTTATTAAATTTTGATAGTAGAAGAAAATAAATATTAAAAAAATATAATTAATAGATAAATAAATACGTTTTTTTGGTGGTGAATTAATAAAATGGGACACGAACAACGAAGAACCAAGAGATTTGAGTTTTTTAAAGAATTTTAAATCTATATTAATATATCAAAATCAATTAATTAATTATTATATTTAAAAAATAAATAATTTTTATTAATTTATTAACGGATATCCGTATCCGATCCGAATCCGATCCGTTTAATGAATTATCTGATCCGATCCGTATCCAATCCGAATCCGATCCAAAATTTTCGTGTCCTTATCGTGTCGATCCGATAAGGATCCATATCCGATAAGCCTCAATCCGTATCCGTTATTATCGTGCGGATTCGTGTCGGATTATCGGATCGGATCAAAAATTGCCACCCCTAAGTTTAATTATGTTATGGATAAATCAATTCCAAATGATAGTCCAAACTGATGATGATACAATTAGCAAATTACCACTAGAAGATTTTCTAACATATATAATGTATAAAGCTACAGGACAATTATCAAACTGGTTACAAACAACGCCATATAATTATAACAACTATGCTAAAATAGATACATCAAAGGAAGCTAAATTTGACCTTCTAAAACAATTAGCCAAAGAAATATTTGCAGAATTTTTTGGGGATGAATCAAAAACGACACAAGAATATGAAAAATCACATATTATAAAAATACTAAGTAATATGGCTCTATGTGACCCATGTGATACATAAAATTTCTTTTGCCAAATAAGAGAATATTATTATAGAACACCATATAGAACTGGTCTATTAGATATAGTAAAAAGTAAATTACCACCAACAATGTTACGATATATAAATATACAATTAACAAACCCAGCAAAAACTAAAACAACAGAAACATTAGGATTAATAGAAAAATATGCATTAGAATATAGAGATGATTTGTGTATGAGAAAAACTGAAGAAAAATATTTAGAAAAAATAAATATACGATGTTGTAAACAACTTGAAACAATTCCACATCAATACGGATGTAAACCAGAAAGAAAGAAAAGATATAAAAAACAATATTATCCTCGATATAAAAAATATAGAACATTTAAAAAACCATGGAAACAAAAATATCAGAGGAGGTATAGAAAATACAATAAATATGATAATAAAAATACAATAAATAAGAAAAATTCGAAAGAAAAAAAGACGTGTAGATGCTGGAAATGTCAAGAATTTGGTCATTATGCTAATGAATGTCCAAGGAAAGACTTATATAAAGAGAATAAAATAAAACTAATATACTCTTTAGGGCTCGAACCTATAGAAGACATATACGAAGAAGGCGAAGAAATGAATTTCGATACATATAGCATAGAATCTGAATCTGAAACTTCTAGCTACACAGAAAGTAGTGATGAGCAAGAATAGTACATTTATAAAAGTAAAACTATTTAATAAATATACTTTTGCTTATATAGATACTGGAGCAACTATATGCCTTGCACAAGAAAGAATGTTACCAGTAAAATATTGGTCAACACTAGAAAAACCAATACAAGTAAAATTGCTAATAATAAAATTATTCAAATAAATGATAGAGCAAAAGATCTTGTAATACTTATTGAAGGAAGAAAATTCCCTCTAGACACCTTATACAAACAATATACAGGAGTACCATTAATACTAGGAAACAATTTTCTTAAAAAATATTACCCTTTTATTCAAGAAATTGATAGAGTAAAATTACGTTGTCCAGCAATGGAAAATCAACGTAGACATCTAGTTACAACAAAGATATATACTACACTTTCCTTTTTACAAGGAAAAATTATCCATGAATTTAAAAATCAATTAATTTTGTACATTCACGAAGAAATTGAAATAAAAGTCTTGAGAATCCTCGATGAAATAAGCAGTCAAGATCCTTTAGACCCTATTAAGAATACAAATACAATGGAAGTTAGGATAGAATTAATAGATCCTAATAAAGAAGTAAATGTACCAAATAGAATTCCATATACAGAA
Organism: Plectranthus barbatus; assembly: GCA_026898455.1. Lineage (NCBI taxonomy): Eukaryota > Viridiplantae > Streptophyta > Magnoliopsida > Lamiales > Lamiaceae > Plectranthus > Plectranthus barbatus. The sequence goes on from JAPKLW010001222.1 coordinate 176,071, forward strand.
AGAGATGTCGCAGAATTTAAAGAAGAAACAGAAAAATTATTAGAAAAAGGAATTATAGAACCAAGCATAAGTCCACATAGTGCACCAGCATTTTATGTTGAAAATCATAATGAAATTAAACGAGGAAAAAGAAGAATGGTTATAAACTATAAAGAAATGAATAAAGCTACTAGAGGAGATGCATACAAATTACCTAGGCAAGATTGTATTTTTAATAAAATTAAAAAGGCAGAATGGTTCACAACCCTTGATGCAAAATCAGGATATTGGCAGTTACGTTTACATAAGGATACTAAACCTTTAACAGCATTTAGCTGTCCACCACAAAATCAATATCAATTTACAGTTATGCCATTTGGATTAAAACAAGCACCTAGTATCTATCAACGATTTATGGATAATAATCTTAAGGGATTTGAATCTATAAGTCTGGCATATATAGACGATATTATAATTTTTACTTTAGGAACAAGAAAACATCATTTAAATCAAGTTGCAAAGATTCTATTACAACTAAAAGAAAAAGGAGTAATTCTAAGTAAAGAAAAAGCAAAGATAGCATTAGAAGAAGTAGAATTCCTAGGAATGAAGATTTTAAAAGGGGGATATATAGAACCACAAAAACATTTATTAGAAAAAATTAATAAATTTCCAGATAAATTAGAAAATAGAAATCAAATACAACGATTTCTTGGATGTTTAAACTACATTGGTGAAAAAGGTTTTATAAAACAACTTTAAAAAGAACGAGCATTATTACAAGAAATGATATCAGAAAAGATTCCATGGAAATGGACAATTAGTGCAACACACGCTGTAAAAGCTTTAAAAGAATTATGTGAAAACCTTCCAAAATTATATCTACCAAAACCAAACGATTTACTCATTCTAAATACTGACGCAAGTCAAGATACTTGGGGAGCAGTCCTTCAAGCAATCCCAGGTGTTTATAATGATTTCAAAATATTTATCACAAATAATAAATCATCTGAAGTAAAAACATTCTTAAAACAATTTAAGAATATATTATTAACGAAATGGCCATCAGGAACATTTAAACCAGCTGAGAAAAATTATACGGTCCATGAAAAAGAAACACTTGCATTAATAAAAGCATTACGGAAATTCAAATTGGACTTACAACCAAAGAAATTTATATATCAAACGGACAGTTCTTATACAAAAGATTTTACAAAATACAAGATAAAAGAATCGTATAATAAAGGACGATTGCTTAAATGGAGCCTTGAAGCTCAACAATACGATTTCTTATCTTTACACATTTTAGGCAAAGAAAACAATCTAGCCGATACATCAACAAGAGAATGGAAGGAGTACGATCCATCCTGAAAACAGAAAGAGAAAGATTATTAGAAAAAGCAAAACAACTTCGTCTACAAGCACAACAATTACAAAAGGAAGCAAGCCAAGCAGAAAAAGAAGCACAGGCAATAGAATTAATGCTTAATTCATCCAGTGACAAATCAACCGAAGATCTTCCAACAGCAACAATCAAGGATAAATCAAAGACCGAAGAACAGGCAATTGGTGGATCTCGATCCAAAGAAAAATTTGATGAAGAAGAAAGAGCTAAAGCATACTATGTTATTTTCAATGGCTTAAACACAGGAATATATGATGACTGGAGCAAGGCAACAATCTTCATCAACAACCAAAGCGGCATCATCCATAAAAAATATACTAGCCTACAGGAAGCAAAAAATGCACTAATAGAGTACCGAAGTACTTATGCAGCAAAAGCAGCAATGCCAGGACAACCACTTCAAACAAGAATGGCAAGTTTAGGGTGAATCCCTAATAACAAACCACTAACAATAAATTCTATCCCTACTGAACAAGAACGGGAAGAATTAACAAAACTAACCAAAGCAATTTTTGATCAAGAATATAATTTCTTGGTTAATTACACAATAGCAGACAAACTCTCAAGCATATACCCTATTGAAGGAATATTTCAAGGGCCCAAAGCAATTGTTTTACCAGAAGCAGATCCTATTAAGACATATATGATGTTCCAAAGCGGACTCATAAGTACAATTTACTTCAGAAGCATGGATATATTTCGATACTTCCCAAACTACATGAAGAAAGCTATTCAACAATATCATTCAGGAGTGATAAAACAAAGAGAAGGATTTCTGAAGATATTTGCAACATATCCACTATTCTTCAATGAAGGAGAGCAAGCAGGATAAGTTAGACAACCAGCCATACAATTATGCCAGATAGGAGTAAGCAATCAAAATTACCCAACTATTGGAGATACAAAGCATGAAGATATCATACAACAATTTTTAAATAATTATGTCCTGATACTACTACGAGGAATCAAGATTCGAGCACGCACAAATTATATTTCAAAATCAGTAATTATATGGAGCATGCAAGCAAGGGAGAAAGAAGTAGATATTCAAAGCCAGAAATATATAAAAAAATTCCTAAGAGATTTACAAGGAATTAATTTCGAATACACTCCAGAAATAAAGCAAGAAATTTGTATCAGACTGATAGAAGAATTTCCTGGAGATCATGCCTGTAGCATATGTACACCAAGCACCGACGGAGATGTAGACTTTGAGACAATAGAAGAGAAAAAGATGTGAAAAGACATCACTATTTTTGTTTCTTTCCTTTTGTAACCACTATGTAAATTATTAGATTCTACTGTGTGTAGTGGTACCCCTCCATGTGTAGTGGTACCCTAATAATGTAAAAGGCAGACCTTTCGTCGCCTATAAATAAGGTGGCTCTCTCATTAAGAGAGAACACACTTCCTATTGTAACATATTTCTCTCTCTATCTCATGTAAAATATTTCTCATATATGAAAGGTTTTTTCTATCTCTGGAGGATCTGAAAACGGCTACAGCAAGGAAGCTCTTTGGCCGAATTGATCTTGAGATCTTGAAGAAGAAACATTTCAGGTATGAAATCACAAAACTCCTTTACAAGGTTCAACATATCAAGCATGAAATGTCAAAGTGGCAACCTATATCGCTATGACAGCATATAGCAGGCCCGACAGAGTAATAAATGATATGAAGAACATAGAAGTTAAGTTAGATCATAATAATTATAATCAATATCATATACTAACAAGTATAAACAAAAAATTAGTTGTTGCATTAATAGACACAGGATCTTGTACAAGTTTTATAAGTGAAGATCTAGCAACATAAATTTATGATTTATATCCAGAAGTAACATATATTACTCTCGAAGGAACTCCAGTACGAAACACTAAATATACATCTGTTAATATTATTTTTAGTAAAACACTTTCAATAAAAATAGAAATACCAATCGATGGAAGAACTAAACAAGAACAAAAAGAAATAATATTAGGAATAGATTTTTTAGAAAACTTTAATTATAAAATAAAAAGTAAAGAATTAATACTAAAAATACAAGGTGAAAAATTTAAAATCCCACGAATAAATTTATATAAAGAAAATATTAAACAATTACTATGAATATTTTTGAAAAAGGAGAAAGCTCGAGGCAAGATCAAGATGATAAAGAAGATATAAAAGAAATAATAAGAGCATAATCAATGGGAGAATACTTGTCTGATATAATATTCGATAAGAAAATAATAAATAAAGTACGAAAAAAGGGAGAATTTATACTTAACTCCAAAGAAAGTATAGAAATTCCAACTTTTAATAAAAGAATATCAAACATACTAAATCGAGAGAATCAGTAGTATACATGAATCAAGCAAATTTTGAATTCCAAGCATACATAATGAATAAAGAAAAAATAGAAAAAATACCTAAAAAAGATCGGAAGAAATTAGGATACATACATATTGGAATAATACAAATAATAGTAAAATCTACTTATTTCACAGCAATAGACACACCTGTACAATTACAAGTTGTTGACAATAGAATTTTGGATGAAAAAGATAAAATTATGGGAGGAATAGATGACAATCTAGGTTTTGACATTATTAAATTCAATGTTGCATTACAATATGGAATTCCTTTCCAAACACAAACCTTTAATGATGTAATTGGAGTCCGATGTAATTTTCTTAAAAAAGATTTAATGAAACCCTTAGACATACCATTTACTGTAAATTACAAAGTATCTTATGCATTAACTAATAGTAATTTAAGTATAATTTTTCAACATAGAGATAGAATATATACAGATGAACTATTAAGTACTACAAATACTGTAATAAAAAAAGATAATAGCCTACAAAAATTCATTCAACGAAGTTCATCTCAAAGAATTCAAAATAATACACCAATCTTAAAAATAGAACAACCAAGAGCTAGTACAAGCAATATAAACCAAAATAAATGGTCTGAGCCACTAAAAAGACAAACATTACATTCAGATATTCAAATGACACAACTAAATAAACAAATACAAGAATTAAAAACAGTAGTTGCAGAAATAAATGATAAAATATAATGCCTAGTTCCACTTTTATATCAATAAAAATAGATGAAAGGAGCATATATCTTCCTTATACCGATGAATTAATGCAACAAAAGCTTAGAAAAGAATATCTTGAAGCACATACTACTTATAGCTGTCTAATAAGAAAATTTACACTTGTTGATAAAGAAAATTTACAGGAAATCAGAAAACTTAGTACTGACATAGAAAATTTAGAATCTACAATTAAAGAACTACATCAACAATTAGAAGAAATTAGATTAAAAATTATTAGAAAAAAAAATTAGAAATAAAAATAATTATAATAAATAAAAGAAAAATAATTGAAGGGTATTAATGGAAGAAAAATTGATTTGGCTATTTTTTAGAGTTTTTCATAAAAAGGGGTATTTCTTAAAGCATCTATAGCCAAATAGGGTAGAATAGATTTTTGCTCATAATAGAAGTGATATCTTTTATATAAAAATAAAAAAATATACCAAAATTCATAATTTTAGATTCTCTACAAATAAAGACTAATTTTGATATATATATATATATATATATATATTATAATATATACTAAATTGATATCATTCTAATATTTTTATTTCATTTTAGCTTGTAATATTTCCAACAATATTTAGTTACATTTAATTGTTCACTTTGATTTAATCAAATTACAAGTAGTATTCTTATTGAAAAATAAAAATTAAATCAAAACAAATAAAAAGATTAAATATAATGATGAGGTTGGGTGGTTGACTGGTCATTGATAAACTTTGCAAAATCATTGCTGTTAGGTTGGGTGATAATTAATTATGTGGATGATAGAGAAGTTAATTCAATATTAAAATAGTTGGGTAGTTGGAGGTTGCTGATAAACATTGTCGAATATAGGATCAACCTGCTAGACCTACAACACCTCTTCCAGGGATGGCGGCTAGTTGACAGCAGCACCGGGGACCTGCTGGGTAGCACCTTGAGGTGCAGAAAGCACCTACTGCGCAGCTTGTGAAGCAAGCTTGGACTCCGCCAAGCGCATAGCCTCCTCCACCATCAGCTGAAGGAAAGAGAAGTTAGGAAGAGAAGATAAAGTAGAGAAGAATAGGGCACAATTAAAAAACTTATGTCGAAAGTCTACTTGAAATCGGGATGGAGCACGACCTTCTGATAGTCCAGCCCCTCTCCCACCTTCATGTGTGCGACCTTCTCCTCATGAGCTGCAACCTCCTTCTTATAGCTCTCTCGCTGCACTAGGAGCCTCTTCCTCAGAGAGTCTACCACGTCGGCTGATAAACTCATAGAGGGTGTTATGCCTTTCATGGTTGATTTTGCAGGTATTTAGCGCAGAAAAGAGGTGAAATGATGAAAGAGGGAGTTACATGGAGTGCTGCTTTGATTGACGCACGGGAAGTCGACCAAAGTTGGAAGACGAAGCCAAAATCCTGAAGCAGGACCTCTGTGTCGATTTATAGGCCCCCTGTCGATCGACACAGAGGTCGGATGTCGATCGGAGGCACAACCGAAGCAAGGAGCTCGACATATACATCCTTGTCGATCGAAATGCTCCTTGTCGATTGATAGGGAGAACAAAGATGGGACATCGACATGGCAACATCCTGGATTTCGACTTGTTGCCCGTGTCGATCGACAGGCACCCTGTCAATCGACACAGAGGCCCGACATGGATATTTTCACATGTTTTAGCAATTTTTGTTATTTTAGCCCAATACCTAGATTAGGTCTTTTTCTCTCCTCTATAAATAGGACTTAATTATGCACGATTTTGAGACTTCAGAAACCTAATTTTACCTTGAGCATTGGAGTTTTTCAAGAAATTGAAGGTTCCTATTGCATTTGTAAGTTAATTTAATAATATGTTTTCTTTAATTCTAGTCATGTTTTGTGGCTAGAACCCTAATAGGTTCTAGGGCTATGATTTATCTTTTCTGATGCATATTTATTGAAATCAACTCATATGGCATGGTTTAATTCTCTAATTTAATTCAATAATCTAGATTAAAAGATGGACCGAGAGGTGAATTTGAGTATAGGTTTAAAGTTATCAATTGAAGGACCGAGAGGTGAAAATTGTTAATAGGAAGAGAGAATTAAATATGTTTGTTTTCTGTCTTAAAAGGAAGAGACTTGCATAGGAATTAATTAGATAACTATTGAGATTAAATAAATTTGTGTTCTTGAGACCGAGAGGATAAAGTCACTATTTAGTAATCTGGGATTTAAATTGCGAGACCAAGGAATTTAATCCATCAAAGTCTATGTTTTCCCCATTGCTGAGTTGATTGATATTGCATGTTAAAGATTAGATTATCTGCCCTCGAATCTGTGCTCTCTCTAATTGTTTTCAAAATCCTTTAATTTCTCGCATTGTCATCTTTAATTTCTAAAACAAAACCCCTTTTCCAAATTCCTCAAACTTCTATGTTCTAAGAATTGTGGCTAGTACTTTGGATGGTTCGTTGCACAGTCCCTGTGGGATCGACCACCTTAGGGTGTAGAAATATTATTTGCTCGCCGTTTCTGCGGTTATCATCGGCCTTCTTGAAGATGATCTCAGCCTCCCTCCTGAGGTCCACATACCTCCACCCTCGGACGACCACCTCATCGCGAGACCTCTTGAGGTCAACCTCAGCCTTGCAAAACATATAAACCCTATGCACCAGCCGAACGACCTCCTTCTCCCAGGCAATGTCCGACCTTGTCCTCCTCAACTCGGAACCCAGGTGGTCCACCTTGGCGACCAGGTCCTAGTACAAGTTAATCGTGTCCATGCTGACCTGCAAAGATAAAAGTGCGATCAAATAGAGATCTCACCAATACAAATAAAATAAAGAGAGAATCAAGGTGAAGACTGACCAGGAGGAACATCTAATTTACAGCGAGGACCTGGTGGGCAAGATCGGTATCTCCTTCCTCCAAAGGTGTGGACTCAAGGAGCAACTGCCTCACCTTACCACAAAAGGCCTCCACTGGAGCCTCCTGAGTAGAGACAGAACGAGACGAAAGAATCAAAATTATGGCCCTTCCCTGCGACTCAGGGGTCCCAAACACCTTGTCAACCCCCCGAGCCAAGCCTCTCTTTTGCCTACAGCCACCCTAATAGCTAACGACCCCCAAAAAGCTCCTCTATAGACCCATGGCCTGAAGAGCCTATCCTACACGAGGAAGGATCGTCCCGGTTCCTAGAAGAATGGTGCGAGGTAGGATGCTTGCCCACATCTTGGTGACTAGTGTGCACCATAGTAATGGAGTGGAGGAGGTGCCTGTGATCTTCTTGGAGGAAGGCGTGTCCTCCTACACCTTCGATAACCTGTCCCTTACCCTTTATTTCATAGCCAGCATCTAAGCAATAGCAGTAGGGTCCATCACCTTTCACTTGTATTCATCTGGGACATCAACCACCCTACCGTCCGGGTAACAAATGGAGCTCGCATTCATGTTACAATCTCCATCAACCAGATCCTAGATCCACTCACCTTCCTAGTAAACAAAGTCAAGTTGTGCAGCCTCTGTAACGCCCCCAACTAGCCTTCCTGAACTTTGGGGTGCGTTACAGTGGTGTGGTATGTCTCTAAAAACATTTTCGCAAACAACAGAAGAGTTTATCAAATAACATGTATAAGAATTTATAAGACATTCATCAAAAAATGATTTTCATAAAAGATGCAATGATGAAAAGTATATCGTGCAGCAAAACATAAGTTAAAACAGTTGTGAGTATGGTTTCTCAAACATATCACAAAACACAAGGGAAGGGAAGATAATCAGAGGTGCAGTGCAGCAGAGTGTTACGCAGTGTAGATGTGCATATGAAGATGCATATCTCAGGATCCGTTTTTTGTCTTTTGATTGCCTGTCTTTACACCGCCGCATATTCATCCTCGCTGCTATCCTGCGCATTTTAAAAATAATGCGAGGGGCTGAGTACAAACTTACCCTGTGGAGACATGCCTGAAAATATACATGTTTAATTATGAATGTTATGCTACACACAGATAAACCACGAGGTTTTATTGAAAAGTACCGTGTTCATCCAAAACATTTTATTTGCTGTAGATAACACAATGATATCGTATATGTTTACCGTTTTGTAACATGGAAGCTAGCCCACTTCCAAGTTACGATGAACAATTCAGAATGGGTGAACCACTCAACCTACTATCATCAGTTAGTGCACTTGTCTCAGAATTTTATTTTGAGACCACATCCCCCTTATCCCCATAGGGTATCAGCATGCCAACCGAACTACCCAAACTGAGCTCAAAACTCGATAAGTAAGGCTCCTAACGTACAATTAATGAGGTTTTGCTTAGAAATTTCCACGAAATCCTGAATCTGTTTTCATTAATTTATCTCTTTAAAGACAACAATCAATAGAGGTACATATATGATAGCACAAAACATTTTTTTCATAGACAATCAACTTTATAATAAAACATTTTCACACACATTTTAGAAAGCGGAGCTCAAGGCTCAAAATGCCATTTTATTTTTACGAAAATATAGTCCCCACCTTTTTATTGCTTACAGATAAGATGATCACATTATATGTGGTTGAGCTATTGAAAATATCCTATTTTTCATTCACATATTAACACAGTAAAGCATAATTAATTAGGATGGATCATCTAATCATAAACAATCAGCCCTAGCTGACGTTACTTGATGTTGACCAGGATTTATTACTGACACACTGAACTGACACAACCCAATAGTTCGACATGAATTCTTACACCATGAGACATGCATGTGACTTATTCAAACTCAATCATATATGTTAACCAACCCTCAGTTAACAAATCAACTCAAAATAAACACGTTCATAAGTTAAACAACTAATCATGCATTAATCCAACTAATCGAAACCCAAAATCCAAACTTCATTATTTTTGCATAATATAGTGCATGGAATGAAGAATAATCAATATATAAGCTCATGCATTGAAAAGATATCGTATCGGATAAAAAATGAACGAAAATAAAAAAAATCATGTTTCTAGCCACCGGCGTCGACTGATGCCGGCCATTTTGACCGACGCCGGTGTGTCAACCTCCATTGGCTATGTCGATCGACATGCATGTGTTGACTATTTCCGGTGATGTCAATCGACGCCAATTGTCTTCAATATCGCTCAACTGCAGCTCACTCACTTGTGCGAGCTCTCCGGCGAGTTTCAAGCCACTCCCGTCCTTCATACCCTAATCCAACATGATCACAAACATCTCAAAACTCTAACTACATGCTTCAATTGAACAAAAAGCATAAATTTTGCTGGAATTTGTTTTGGAAATTTCACTCACCGACGGTAAGTAGCAGGTAGCGGGTGTGGGTTTTCCGGTGTGGGGGTAGCGAGTGCTTCATACCAAAATGCTAAATCATATAGAACACAATGGTGAAGTCAAAATAGAATTTCATTGCCATTTAATACGAGTTCTATGTCGACGTCAAAAACTTATCGACTTACCGGCGGACTAACTTCGCACGTGGTTTTCCCCTCGTTTCTCGATAGAATTACTCGTTCTTGGGCTTTGTGGAATCCTTGAAAGAAAGGATACATATGAATGAAGGTTTTACAGTAAAAAACATGGTGGAGATGGTTGGAATTTAGGAGAAAAGATGGGGAAATGAAGGTGATGTGCGGTGGGAGTGAAATGAAAATGGAGTTCGCAGAAATTTGCTTTGTTGCAAAATTTGGGTATACACAATTTAAATTTCCACCGCCTTTCTCAGTTGTGCTGCCTAAGCTATGAAATTAGCCGCCCACCTATTTGTTTGTGTGGCAATTCTTCGCCATGAAGAATTATCACGCAATATGTTCTCTAGTTCAATTCGTGCGTGTTCCTCTCCGATAATTTAACTTCGTGGATCTCTAATTTAACATACATTGTCCCAAATAAGCATACAAATCCATGGTAATGCTCCAATTAATGGTTCCAACTCATTAATATAATTTTCCAAATTTTCGGAGAAAATAATTTATCACCCGAACTCTAAAAGTTCAATAATTTTCATATTATTCATCGGGCCTCGGAATCTTATTCCTATCGTTTTCTATCCTTCCATATTTTATTTCTAAGCATACCCTAGCTCGTCTTAAGAAATGAATCTTTCGAGTGCAAGTTGTTAATTTAAACACAATATTATTATTCTAGAACAATAATTCGCTGCTCTCAAGTTTCCCGCGTAAAATGTGACTGCATGGTTCCTTAGGTTTTCTCAAAACATTCTCATGGGCATATAGCATGCAAGAAATAAACTCGCATGTCATATCGGGTGTCAATTCTTGTCTCAAAAGCAATTAAAACAATGATTGCCAAAATATTCTTTTATTTATTTATTTAATTAAGCAATAAATAGCTTAATTAGATTTGGGATATTACAGCCTTTTTGAGAGTTGGTACAGTCTTTGGCACCTCTGCAATAAAAGAAAATCACACAAATAGCAGGCAAAACTAAAAGGCAAAGTAGGTGCGCACAAAATCATAAAGAAAAAACACCAAATCATTGCTTTGCCACAAAACATGATGAACTCAGGAGTAAGCGGATCCATTTCAAGGAAAAAGAATTTATGAGGCCATCCAGAAGAGTTCGTAGGAGCACCCCGAGACTACAAAAGATCGCCCCCCAGCCATTTGGTGATATAATAGTAGCCATTATCAAAACAATTTATGCAATAAAAAAGGTGTCATTCCTTAAGGCTGAAAAGCCCTAACCCCAGGTCAAAGAACATGAGGAAGGTGCCTTCAAAGAGTGAATAACGTTACAAAAGAAAAGATTTATAGGGAAGCCAACTCCCTTGTCCATGGCATGAAGATAGAAACAAACATAACCAGTAGGGGGGTTGTTGCACCTTTGATCATGAGTGGGAATAAGGTGGATCACCCGAGGACAAATCACCATGCCTGCAAACTCCAGAAATTGCTCCTTAGTAGCAGTCGAGATAGCTACCCTAATCCTCTTCGGGGTGCACTCTACCCTAGAGCCCAAAGAGGATGACACCTCAACAAGAAAATCCTCCATACCCTGACCCTGGGCTATAGTTCAAAAAGAGGCTCAACAAGCTCTTGAGTCTGGGGAATGGAAGTTGTGTTCCAAACGGACTCACCTTTGGATCCGGCAAGAGAAGTGGGTGGAGTAGGATCCACGGTGGAGTGAAACCTCATGAGCTCGTAAATATGCTCACTTATCCATGTTTTTCTCCTTTATTTTAGTTATTTTATGTTTAATTTATAGTATATTTTGTGCATGAGTATATTATGGAGGTAGTTGTTCTTGTCATGGTGAGATTTTGCAGGTTTTGGGGCTAAAAAGTGGCTAAGTGATGAAAAGACCTCCATGTCGACTGATATGGTGCATGTCGATCGACACGGAGGGTCTATGTCGATTGAGAGCAGCGATAAAAATGAAGACCGGCATGAAGATCCATGTCGATGGACATGCCATGTGTCGATCGACTTGGAAGCCCAAGAAGGAATTTTTTGCCCGAAATTGATATATCTTTTATTTAAAGCCCAATACCTTTTGAGATAAAATTTCTCCTCTATATATATACCTCATGTAATTTGATTTTTTTAGAGTTATGATATTTATCTTTAATTTAACATTGGAGTTTTTCAAGATTCTAAATTCCTCTTTACTTTTGTAAATTATTTTATGAATTTAATAACATGTTTTTTCTAGTTCTATCCAAGATTTGTGGCTAGAAACCTAATCAGGTTGTAGCGTGTATACAAACAATCCATGATGCATGTTTAGATTTATAAACTCAAATCACTAGGTTTATTATCTTATTTAATTAAAGGATCTAGGATTGATGATGGATTGAAAGATGAAATTGACCCTTGGTTTATAGTTGTCTTCTTGAAGGACTGAGAAGTGAAAATTAGACAACAGGAAGAGAGAAAACTATAATTAGTACGTAGAATATTTTTGATATACATTCCATTTGGGTTCGACACTTTAAGTTATAAATTTATTTTCCCTTTGCTATAATTCATATGAAATTTTAGCACAGATCAAATTGGTGCCGCTATCGGGGACTTGTTAGATTTTACTCTATTACTAATTTGTTTTTTAAATTGTTGGATTGAGTTTTATTTTTTTCTTTGTTCGTATGTGTGCATTAGTTTTTAGGTGTGACCTATGTTTCGATCAATATCTTGTGTGTCGATCGACACAGATAATTTTATCGCATCAATTGACACACATGTGTCGGTCGACGCCAGCTGATTTTTGTACTTCTATCTGTTTTCTTAGATCTTGCATGAACACAAAGGCCCAGGGTAAACCTCTTGAATTCTTTGATCCAGAGAGGACTCTGATGAGGATCCAAACACAATGGCAAGAAAGAACTGACCGCAACCCGGTAATGAGCGATTTTATTGGGATCAATGCCAATAAGTTTGAACTCAAAACTAGGCTCATTCAGATGGTTCGGCAGAACCAAATTGGTGGCCAAGTTGTGGAGGATCCTGATAAGTGCGTAAAATGACCCATATTTCGATGTGTGTGCATGCTTGTTTGTGGCTATTTTACTCCTGTATCATATGTTTTTGTCGTATTTTGGTTGTGTTTTCATGTTTTGTGTGTTTAATTTGTGTTGGATAGGTTTTGGGCATAAACGAGCATTTTTGCTGGAGTTTTGGAGGAAAATCGCACGTGTTTGGAGTTTTGAGGCGTCGACCGGCCGAGCGAAGCAGGACCGGCCGAGCAGGGCAGACAGAGGGTTCGACCGGCTGAGCCAGGGTGGACCGGCTGAGCCAGGCCACGGACAGAGGGCTCGACCGGCCGAGCTAGGATGGACCGGCCGAGCCAGGCCACAGAGAGGTGGCTCGGTCAAGCCACTTCGACCGGGCGAGCTGGGACGGTTTTCTCCAGATTTTTGGCGGTTTCCAGCTTCGACCGGGCGAGCCATACTTTGACCGGGCGATCCGAGGCCCTGTTTGCTTGTCTATAAAAGGGGAGAAGTCAGTTATTTGAGGAGCTTTTTGTCATTTTTCATAAATCTAGTTAGGATTTCTCCTAGATTCCAATTTCTATCACGATTCATCCAAATTCTAGAGTATCTAAGAGCTTAATTCACCAATCTTTGGAAGAGAAGTGAAGAATCAAGGTGGTAGATCAAGGCATACAAGTCCAATTGGGGAAGATTCCAATCTCTACTTTTCAAATTGTAATGGATGTAATTGAATTCAACTTTGTATTTGTACAATTGAAAGGTATGATGTTCTAATTCCTTTTGGATGTTGATATGAGTAAGGATGCATGATCATTTGGTTTGAGAATTGTTTGTTTACTTTCCTTTAAAAGCTTCAATTGCACTAGAACTTTTTCCTTACCTCCTAGGTGTTGGTAATAGCCAGCGTAGGAGGTAGTTGATGTGAACGCTGCAACCAATACGCGGGCGGAATCATCGTGAATAGTGTAGATTCATACGATTTTAGTTCCAATCCATGTGCGGTGCTAGGTCGTAGGGAAATAATTGACGAACTATTTGGAGCGGTCTAGGGCTTAATAACTTGATGGTTTGCAAGTCTTAGATCATCAACCGTTAGCTCGACGTGACAAAGGGTTAATGAGTGTAGGGTCGATTGCTTAATCTCCTAGGAATTAAAATGTGTTTACATCAATGATTAACCTAATTTGATTGCATCTACACTCATCTCAACATCCTATCTTCCTAATTTGAGAATTTGATTGTCTTGGTTTAACGATTTGGGAAATGATTCATCAATTGATGATTGTTTGTTTAATTCAATGTTTGTCACATATTGTTAGCATAGGTTTAAATTGAATTCTTAGATTGTTAGAAACTACTCAACGATTGTATCATGCTTAGCTATGAGACTTTGCCATAGTATCTCGGTATTCTAGCGGGCGAAGCGGGGAAGGACCTGGATTTGACAAATATTATTCTTGTGTAGTTAGAGGTTTAATTTGATTGAACTTTTAGCCGCATCAAGTTTTGGCGCCGTTGCCGGGGACTTCATTTAGTAGGTTGCTAGATATTGGGGGAAAAGTGAAGCTTGTAGGCTAGGTGTTTGTTTTATTGCTTGTGAGAACTTTTTGTTTTTAGCTTGTGGATTGATAGTTGTTTTTCCTTTGTTTGATCAAGTTGTTTAGTTTGGTAATTGGTTTCTTTTGTGGAGTTGTAGGTCATTTATGATCACGAGGTCCAAGGCTCGTGAGCTCTTGGAGAGGAAATTACAACATGGGCAAGGAAGTATTGAGATTGATTTGAAAATGGCTAATTCGGGAGAGGATACGATTCGGATTGGAGAGTTAGAAAGGCAGATTGAAATGATGAAAGTTTTGCTAAATGAGAGGAATGGTCCTCGTAGACCACTTAAAAATCTTTTCCGACCTCAAGGGGAGCCGATGACCGGAGGTTTCCGGTTAGGATTAAATGCCACGCAATTCGAGATAAAGCCACAATTGGTCCAAATGATACAGAATAATCAGTTTGGAGGACATGCTACTGAGGATCCGAATGTCCATATATCGCGATTTTTGGAAATCACGGACACCATTAAGATCAACCAAGTGCCCCAAGATCAAATACGGCTGCAGTTATTCTCATTCTCTTTGAGGGATTCGGCGAGGCATTGGTTCGAAGGCTTAGACAAGTCAAATATTGCCACGTGGGAAGAACTAAAAGAGAAGTTTCTATTCAAATTTTTTCCACCAATTTTAACCTTGAAAAGAAGGGCGGATATTACCTCGTTTGGGCAAAGGTACGATGAGCCTCTCTATGAAGCTTGGGATTAGTTCCGAGAGCTTCTACGCAAGTGCCCTCGACATGGTCTTTCTAAGAGTCAACAAATATGCCAATTCTACAATGGATTGAATTATGATATAAAAGTCATGATGGATTCTTCTTCGGGAGGTGCATTCCTAGATCAAGAAGAGGAAGATGCTTGGAAGACAATTGAAAAAATGGCCGAAAATAGTTTCCAATGGCCAAGGGAACGGAAAGATTATAGACCGGTGAAGTCGGTGAATGATGCTTATGAGACGGAGGATTTCAAAGAATAAATAGCTGCCATGCAAAGGAAGCTTGACAAGCTATCTACTTCGGGGAGTGGAAAAGAGGATATGATGATACTTAAGCATGAGAGTGCTTAACCGGAGAATGTGAACTTCGTTAATCAAAGAATGGGGTACAACAGTCGACCTCAATACAATCCTCAAGGGAACATGTAATATCATCCATCCAACCGATTCCACCCCAATTTCTCCTATGCAAATCCGAACAATGCTCTCAATCCTCCAATGCAATTGGAAGGAGGAGGGAGTAGTAGTCAAGGAGGATATGCTGGGGGAAGTAATAGATATGTGAATCAAGAGATGAGGAGGAATCCAAATGAAGAGATTGATAAGCGTTTTGAGAAGTATGACGGGATGTTCGCGGAAATCCAGTTGCAAATTTCCTCAATTGCTAAACAATTAAGTAGCAAACATCAAGCTGGGAAATTTCCAAGCGACACAGAAGTTGTACAAAAGAAAAGTTGTAGTATGATTGACGGTGAAGATGGGATGAATGAGAAATTGGAGGTCATGACTCCAAGAGTGGAAAGTGTGGAGATCAAAGAAGAAGAGAGTGTAGTGAAGAAAGATGAAAAGGAGTTGGATGAAGAAAATGGTGAAGACATGAAATAAAAACAACGTGAAAATGTGCATTTCTTTGACTATGTGAAGAAAGGAGATATAGAGATGCCACTTCCGGAGGAGATTGAAAGTGTACCCATGTTGGATGAACTCGTTGGGGTTGAAGTAACTTCGGAAGGTGAACTAAATGAACCAGGAAGTGAAGAATATGAAAAGAAGAGCATTGCAAGCAAGAAGGAGGATCCGGGCGGTTTTGTCATTGGTTGCAAAATTGGAGATGTGAGAGTTGAAAAAGCTTTGTGTGACTCCGGTGCTAGTGTGAATATAATGTCGTGGGACTTGTACAAGGAATTGAAGGTTGGACATCTTAAACCTACAAATTAAGTCTTGCAATTGGCAAATCAAACTCTCTTTTGTCCACGTGGAGTGGTTGAAGACGTGCATGTGGAGGTTTTAACATTCACATTTCCCGGAGATTTTCTTGTGGTGGACATGAAGAACAAAGGTGGCATTCAATTAATTTTTGGAAGGCCTTTCTTACATACGGCCGATGCACTCTTTGACATGAAACAAGGAGAGCTCACTTTCCGTTGTGGGGGAAAAGAAGTTGTTTATACCTTACCTCAAAAGAGTTGGTGTGAGTTTGAAGAGGAGAGAGTAGATAGGAAAAAGAGGTTGAAGGATGTGCTCGACCCGGGATTAGACTTCATGGGGGGCAACATTGAAGAAAAGGATGATCCGGGAGACTTAGATGAATTTGAACAAATTCGGACAAAGAAAGCTCGAGTGGATCCGGATCCACCTCGAAGTGCAAGAAGGAAGTTGTCTTTCCCGGAGGATCATGTCGTGCTAAATCGAGGTATGAGTTCGGGATCTGCACCATGGGATCATGATTGACATGAGGTATGGTCGTCGAGCTTTCAACGTAAACAAGCGCTTATTGGGAGGTAACCCAATGTTTAAACTTTGTTATTTTCATGTTTTTGAATAATGGTGTATTGATTTTGGTTTAATAATGTAGTTTAGTGTTTTTGATGAAGGATTCTTAATTGCTTGTGGATTTACAAACTTATTTAGCATTGTGATTGAAGAATAGAGAGGATGGAAGGCAACATGATCGGAAAAATGTCGGAGAAAGGGCGAAAAATGGTGAAAGCAGGGGCAGCTCGGCCGAGCAGTGTAGGCTCGGCCGAGCTAAGTCGAAGGCTGGGACAGAGACTTCGCTCGGCCGAGCAAGGCATGCTCGGCCGAGCCACAGCGTGCCAGCAAGACCCTCGCGCGGACAGAGCTTCCGCTCGGCCGAGCCATCTGGCGCTCAGCCGAGCCGCGCGCAATTTTAAAAATTGTGATCGATCCCATTTTGCCCATTCTTCATCGCAGTCAAAATTTCTTTCTCCATAAATTTTCTTTGCTTCATTGTCATCTCGGTGTGTGTATCTTTACTCTTTTGAAGTGCCATGGCTAACAATCATGGAAGTAGACTATCTTCTTCTTCAATTTGCAGGCACGAGGGATTTGATGACGATGAATATGCACGGTTCATTACATTGACACAACGGCAAGTGATTGGAATGACTTATCTCTGTCCGGAAACTTTGGACGCACTGGATTTGAAGAAGGATGTGTGGAAGTTGCTCACTCGCATGGGATGGAAGAAATTGCTTCATGGGAGATGGCCATCGTTTGTGCGGGTGACGAGGGAATTTTCGGCACCTGCTCAAGTGATACGAAGTGCTACTGGTGCTCCAGTTCTGGTAACTTTTAAATTTGCTGGTCAAGAGTTTTCTTTGAGTAGACAAGATATTGATAGGATATTTGGGTGTTCAATAGAATCTGTGTATGCATTTGATGAGCTTAATCCGTTTGACTTATGGAGATCGATTTTTGGAGTTAGTATTTTGGGAACTTTCGATGTACAGTCTTGTAGGTCATGCTTGATTAAGAATCCTATCATTCGGTATCTTCACCTTATGCTTGAAGGCTGGTCTTGTGATTTTTATGGATCCGGTGTTAGCATGTATGATTTCAAATTTCTTTTTGCATTTTTGCATGGGAGGCCCTTTTCTATCGGAGGGTGGTTGATGGACAACTAGAACAATGCAATTGGTGCTGATAACTAGGTTATTTGTGGTGGTGGATTACTATTTCCGATCTTCAAGGCTTGTGGTTTTGATATGTCGGGAGTATTTGCTCCAGGGTTGAGCTTTACCACTTCTGCTCTTGTGTAGAAAGCTTTTCTGGTTCCTGATAGATTGGGTGTTTGTTATTTCTATAAGTTTGGAGATGTGGGGATTGAATTGCCTAACCGTGCTTTTACTGAGATTGATGATTCCGATGATAGGTCAAATTGGTTGATGAGCACTGAAGCTCATCTGGATATGACGAGATTGGTGATGTCTCGATGTGAGGAGGTGCTTCCCAGTCCCTGCCGCTATTGTTGTTGTGACCAACCACCACAGGACCTAGCCGAATAAAGGATGTGCTACTGCACCGGGTACCTTTTTACAAACTTAGTCTCACTTGACTAAGTTTGGGGGGAGTGATCGGTATCCGTTGCCCTCTTCTGGTTCTCTTTTTTGTCTCTTTATCCTTATTATGCTTTCTAGTTTAGTCTAGTTTAGTTGAATTTCAAGAATTTGGAACTTCGATTGGGTTGTATTATGATTTACCTCTACTTTGGATTTGGATTTGAATGATGATTTGGATGATTTTACATGATTAATTGATGGAATATTTTGGCAAGCTTACATGTGTTAATTCTGTCTATTTGGTTTGGTATGTGGATGTGTTATGGTTTGGAATGAATGGTGGAACTAGTGGATATTGCTTTATTTTTGTTGATGAATGATTTGTGGAAGTCGGTGGAAATGAGAATTTAATCGGCTAGTTTATGCTCAATTGTTTGGTGGTGTGTGTGTTGCTTTGTAGTAGGTGCAAATAAGGAATGGAGGGCGGTGATCGTGCCTACTGATGGGTAACGTTTTCTATCGTTCTTCCTACCATTTAGTTTTAATTACATTGTGTATGGCATGTAGATTGTTGTTAGGATGTTGTGTGGTTGTGTGTGTGTGATGAACCCGAACTAGACTTGAGATTTAATCATGATTTACTTAGTGGAGTTTGATGTCTACCTCAACTTATGATAGGGCGGAATCTAGTTTTCAAAGCATGATTTGAGTTTAACTTTTGAATTGCCGAGTTTTGTATGTGGTTAATGCTTAGGACTTGACAAAAAGCTGTGAGGTTTGAGCTTTGATATTGTCATATCTTTATTGATTGAGAGTGGCAAGATTGAGAGTACGAGATCTAGAACTTGCATTCGTTCTCTATCTTTTGGCAAGAGTGTGTAACTAGAAAATGATCTTAGGCCATCGATTCTTAGTCCTACCTTTCACTCCGGGAGTATAAGGTGGTTGTTATCATAATTTTGCCTTTCATATCTTTGACCCCCGTGATTGAGCTTTATTTGGTGAATCTTCTTGATATAATTAGGAACTTATTGGGGGGAAAAGAGTGTATGAGGGTGAATACGGTGATTAGAGTTGGGTTGGGAATTGATTGAATGAATATTGATGGAAATGTTGAGGCATGAAAGAAATGGAATCGAGGATTAGTGTGAATCCTAGAAAAAGGAGCACCTACAAAATTTTGGTGCAAGTGTTTGGAAAGAGAGGCACCGACAAAATGAGTGAATGATGGTGCATTTGAAAATGATGATAAAGAAAAGAGAAAAGAGAGAAACAAAAAAGAGAAGAAAAGAAAAAAAAAGTGTGTGAGAAATGAAAAGCCTCGGAGGTTTGTAATGGTTCGAAACGAACAAGTTTGAGGGTTTTGGGAAATTGAGAAGTTTAGTCACTTTGGCCCAAAACAACCCACCTTCTAGTTAGCCACGTTACAACCCGTGTAAAGACCTTTTTGATTCTAGAAACTAACTCGTTGTAGTATAGTGGTGAGAATGGATGCAAGCCTATGGAAATCAAGCTCGAAATTTTGTGATTGTGTGAAGCTCATCATCCCTAAACACGTGAGGGAGTGCTTTCGTTTCTTGTATCCATTTTTGATGAGTGGTTCATGTCCTTAGCATTAACCTTGTTACAAAGTTAGGTGATAATCTCGTTTTACTTGAACATGCTAAGATAACTTTGATGAGCTATGAGGTATTGCATGAGGTAAATTAATAACTTTACTTTGTTTTGATTGAGGACAATCAAAGGTTTAAGTTTGGGGGATTATGATACGTGCGTAAAATGACCCATATTTCGATGTGTGTGCATGCTTGTTTGTGGCCATTTTACTCCCGTATCATATGTTTTTGTCGTATTTTGGTTGTATTTTCGTGTTTTGTGTGTTTGATTTGTGTAGGATAGGTTTTGGGCATAAACGAGCATTTTTGGTGGAGTTTTGGAGGAAAATCGCGCGTGTTTGGAGTTTTGAGGCGTCGATCGGCTGAGCGAAGCAGGACCGGCCGAGCAGGGCAGACAGAGGGCTCGACCGGCCGAGCCATGGTGAACCGGCCGAGCCAGGCCACGGACAGAGGGCTCGACCGGCCGAGCCAGGCCACAGAGAGGTGGCTCGGTCGAGCCACTTCGACCGGGCGAGCTGGGACGGTTTTCTCCAGATTTTCGGCGGTTTCCAGCTTCGACCGGGCGAGCCATACTTCGACCGGGCGATCCGAGGCCCTGTTTGCTTGTCTATAAAAGGGGAGAAGTCAGTTATTTGAGGAGCTTTTTGTCATTTTTCATAAATCTAGTTAGGATTTCTCCTAGATTCCAATTTCTATCACGATTCATCCAAATTCTAGAGTATCTAAGAGCTTGATTCACCAATCCTTGGAAGAGAAGTGAAGAATCAAGGTGGTGGATCAAGGCATACAAATCCAATTGGGGAAGATTCCAATCTCTACTTTTCAAATTGTAATGGATGTAATTGAATTCAACTTTGTATTTGTACAATTGAAATGTATGATGTTCTAATTCCTTTTGGATGTTGATATGAGTAAGGATGCATGATCATTTTGTTTGAGAATTATTTGTTTACTTTCCTTTGAGAGCTTGAATTGCACTAGAACTTGTTCCTTACCTCCTAGGTGTAGGTAATAGCCAGCGTAGGAGGTAGTTGATGTAAACGCTGCAGCCAATACGCGGGCGGAATCGTCATGAATAGTGTAGATTCATACTATTTTAGTTCCAATCCATGTGTGGTGCTAGGTCGTAGGGCAATAATTGACGAACTATTTGGAGTGGTCTAGGGCTTAATAACGTGATGGTTTGCAAGTCTTAGATCATCAACCGTTAGCTCGCCGTGACAAGGGGTTAACGAGTGTAGGGTCGATTGCTCAATCTCCTAGGAATTAAAATGTGTTTACATCAATGATTAACCTAATTTGATTGCATCTACACTCATCTCAACATCCTATTTTCCTAATTTGAGAATTTGATTGTCTTGGTTTACCGATTTGGGAAAGGATTGATCAATTGATGATTGTTTGTTTAATTCAATGTTTGTCATATATTGTTAGCATAGGTTTAAATTGAATGCTTAGATTGTTAGAAACTACTCAACAATTGTATCATGCTTAGCTATGAGACATTGCCATAGTATCTCGGTATTCTAGCGGGCGAAGCGGGGAAGGACCTGGATTTGACAAATATTATTCTTGTGTAGTTAGAGGTTTAATTTGATTGAACTTTTAGCCGCATCAGATCCATACACACACCTCCCCAAACATCTGGACTAAGCCAGGATGTAATCAGGTTGCGTCTGTTCCCCTTCTTGCTTAGGGATCAAACGTGATATGCGTGTGAAATGTATTGTAGGGATTTACCGTGAACCGAATCACCAAATCCAAATAAGCAGGACCAATCATGGATGTTGAATACGATAGGCAATTCATAAACCCTAGCATGCTCCTATGAATTTGATGAGTGGAATTAGAGATTACCGTTTATCCGTAGAGTCTGATCCGATCTTTCGCATTTGAATATCCAACTTTAATTCAACCACGCGATTCAATTAAATCTGCGAAAACAGAAATTAACAAAACCAATTTCTTTATTTAATAAAAAAAAAGGAAAACCGAAAGGGAAGAAAGCTTGTTCTCCAGATCAGATCTGTATCCCAATGCTGCTCAAATCTGCTACTGGTGAGGATTCCACAAATCTGCGATGTGTAAGCCGGAGTCGAAATCCTTTGTCTCCCAAACACTGCAGGCGCCGCCCCTATCTCCCTCTCCCTAGGGTTTCAACTGATTTGAATGTTGAGTGGTGGCTAGGGTTTCAAAGAGATAGCTGTCTATTTATAGACCTAGGGTTTTAACCCTAATGGGCTACTGGGCCTTTTTTCAGCATATTTAATTAGGCCAGACCTGGGACCTAATGCAAATAAAAAAGTGGGCCTATGAATTAATTAATTCTCATGTCCACAACCCAGGACACAATTAATTAATTAATATTAATTCCTTTTCACCACAGAATTAATACTGACCTACCCCTTTATTACCACGTTGTGAGAACGAGCTACATTTATATGAGAATCCCCATATTTAAGGATACCGGACATTCATTAATTAATCGGAGCTTCTGACAAGCTCTATCTACAATTAATTAATATCTTATATTCCTGAGCAGTACCACTCAAACCTTATCACTCGTGCCTGAACTTAATCAGCCTGTAGGACTTTGGCACGATGAACATTATTGAGCTCCTTAGGGAATGTCCCCATCCTATTACTCGGATATGGTTACCTAACTTCAGTCTCAGGCTGTACAACACGAACTACTACAACCTAAGAAGCGGATATACGAGCACGTTACTTAGGCTCTCCACCATGGCAAGTCAAAGCAACAGTCAACCCCTGCATACCCCTGAACCTTCATTAGGGTTTGGACTCAATCAAGAACGAGATCTTGTATTCGCTGATGTTAGATAGACAAATACATCTCAATATGGTCCTATCAATACGCCACCGTTGCGTATCAGCATATCAAGTAATCAAGACATATTACTTCTTCCGACTATGCTGCAGCCTTCCGGACAGACTTATCCTCAACGTTGTCTCGACAGTGATAATATTTATGTCTCACTAGGTCAAGTGATCATACTGTCTTTTGCAATCTACAACACACCGTATGATCGTCTCTATCAGTGAGACAGGAGGATACCATTGTTACGTGCATGTAAGTTTGTTTAACAGATAGGAGAAAAGTCAATCGTATACTCATTGTAATAAATTTTTTCTGTATACAAAACCCAACATGTATACCTTTTTTCTGTTTATTTGTGATCATTTCATGTATATTTCACCCACTTATCATATGTTTTGGGTAGATTTGATGTTGTTTTCTAGTGCTTTAGTGTTTGATGTGTGTAGGAAGGAAATTAAGCATAAAACTACATGTTTGAGCCATTTTTAGAGGCATTTCAACCCAAATGAGCTATGTACTAAGTTGATGTCGACCAAAATAGCATGCTGAAGGTAAAAAAGTGAGACAGAGATAAATTTCGGTCGAAATCACCTAATTTTCGTCAAAATTCAGTTGGGCGTGATCACAGACATGTTGGATTTTATATTATGAAAACATTTGTTGCAGTGTGTGTACATTCAGCTTTATCTCC
Organism: Plectranthus barbatus; assembly: GCA_026898455.1. NCBI lineage: Eukaryota > Viridiplantae > Streptophyta > Magnoliopsida > Lamiales > Lamiaceae > Plectranthus > Plectranthus barbatus. The sequence continues at coordinate 199,732 of JAPKLW010001222.1, forward strand.
TATTTTTAACAAACTTACATGTGAGAACTATGACATCCTCTTATCTCATTGATAGGGATGATCATACGGCGTGTTGTAGATTGCAAAAGACATTATGATCCCTTGACCATGTGAGATATAAATATAGTGATCACAACCGAGACAGTTTGAGGATAAGTTTGTCAGTGTAGGTTGCATCATAGTCGGAAAGAAGTGATCTGTCTTGATAACTTGATCTGCTGGTACGTGCAGTTGCATATTGATTGGACCACAGTGAGATGTATTCTTTTGTCTGACTTCAGAGAATACAAGATCTCGTTTCTTGATTGAATCTAAACCCTAATGAAGGTTCATGAGTATGCATGGGTTGATTGTTACTTTGACATGCCATGGTGGAGAGCTCGAGTAACGTGCTCGTTTACCTGCATCTAGGTAAGAACAGCTTGTGTAGAACATTCTGACGACTGGAGTTAGGTTATCATATTCGAGTAATAGGATGGGGACATTCCCTGTGCAGCTCAATAAGGTTCATCGTGCTAAAGTCCTGAAGGTTGATTAAGTTCAAGCACGAGTGATAATGTTTGAGTGCTATTGCTCAGGAAAATAAGAATTTAATTTATTGTGTGAAGCATGTCTGAAGCTCCGATTAATTAATGAATGTTAGTAACCTTAAATATGGGAACTTATCAGATAATTGTTGCCCGTTCTCATAACATGGTAATAAAGGGGTAGGTCAGTATTAATTATGCGATGAAAAAGAATTGATATTAATTAATTAATTAATTATTTCCTGGGTTGTGGACATGAAAATTAATTAATTTAAAGACCCACTTTGTTATTTGCATTAGGCCCTAGGTCTGGCCCAAATTAAATGCTGAAAGGAGCTCACTAGGTTTTAACCCTAGGTTTTTAAATAACCCTCATTCTCTCCTCAAAATATATCAGTTGAAAAACATAGAAAACCTAGAGAGAGAGAGAGTGGGCGGTGCCAGTTTGTGTAGAGGGAGGAGAAAAAATTCAACTCTGTCGTGCACATCATAGTCCTGTGGAATCCTCACCACTAGCATGATTAAATACCATTGAGATACAGATCTGAAGATCTAATATGGAGAACAACCTACTTTCATCTTCCTTTTGATTTCTTTTAATTAAATCTTAAAATTAGTTCTATACTAATTTCTAATTCTGCTGATTTAATTAAATCACGTGGTGGAATCAAAGTTTGGATTCAAAGCGAAGAATGTTTCAGATACTACGATTCAAGAGGTAACCCTATTATCCAATGCATTAAATTCATAGGAGCATGCTAAGATGTAATATCAATCGACAATTATTTTGACATCCATGAACGATCTAAATTTCCTTGGATTAAGTGATTCAATTCACGACAACGAAATCCCTACAATTGGTATTAGAGCCAGGTTCTGTTTCATGGCTCTGTTGGTAAAATAATATTTTGATTTATGCATTTATGGATTTATTTTACTCCTATGGATGGTTTTTGGTTTCTTTTTTTTTGTTCCTCGTGGCAACCTGTTTAATTTAATCCGTGGTGGTTTATCCGTATTTGGATTAAATTAATTTTAGCAAAATCACGAGAAAATCCATGATTAAATTGATAGGAAATTCAATTGTTATAGATTAGATCTATTTTTTTTATTTTTGTTCAATCTTTAATTTGTATGGGACAAAAAACACGAAGAACAAAGGTCGGGCACCCGCCCACAATGGTAAACAATGGCCAGCAGCCGCGGCAAGAGGCCAGCCGCAAGGGCGCAGGGGGCGGCACCAGAGCTGGTGACAGCGGCTGGCAATGCAGAACTTTATTAGGGTTTGCACCGTACAGCCCCTTGTGGCTCGCCGACAGCATGCAGATTGTTCGTGCTCGGTGGCTCACGTTGCAGCAGCCTAGCAACACAGGCGGAGACAGCACGATTAGATGGCAACGGACAACGGGAGGCATAGCAGCGTGATTTGCACGCAGGACCTGCGAGACCCACATCGGTCGACGCAACCACGAAGTCCGTCAATGGCGGCGGCGGTTATGTTTGGCACTAGTGATGTTGTTTTGCGAACCCTAGGGTTTGGAATTCGAGTGTTGGGCCCAATTTGCAAATCACAAACCCTAGATCCTTGTTGATTTAAGATTTGAAGGTCCAAGAAGAAATAAATTGAAAACCTGTAATTTAATTATTTTTTAATAATAGATATTTTTTTGGGCCACGAGGACATTTTTGTTTTTTTTTAATTGTTTTCGTATGATGTGTGATTTATTATTTGCGCAATAAGCATGTGTTGATAATAGGAAATCATGTTTTACTACTTTATTATTTACTGCTTTTTAAGCATGCCTATGTGATTAATTTCTTGTGAGAATTATATTTTGAATTTTTAGACATGTTTAATTACATGGAAAATTTGGCAAAATATAATGACATGAAATTATTAATGTGCACATTTAAAAGCCTTTTGAATTTAAAAATACTAAGCAAGATTTTTTAAATAAAATCAACTGACCTCCACGAAGCGGTCCCAGGCTGTAAGTGTGCCTCTCGTCTGAGTAAATATCTACAAGTGTAGCTTGCTAATTCCCGGATTTACATGAGTTGTAGTTTTTGGGATTTCTAAACATACAATTTAGATCAAGTGAATAGTGGGAGGTCTTTGCGTAAACATCAATGAGTGTAGCTTGCAAAATTGTTTTTCTCATAAGTATTCTAGGATTATTTAAATTAAAGATAATGAAGTTTATTAGAGTCATACGATATGGGCCCAGTGTGTATGCCAAATCGACCTCTTTTAGCTGGAGTTAAATTTGTGGTTAGTTGCTTAGAAACATCTGAGGATATAATGCAGTTACTATTTCCCTGTTCTTGAAAGATGGCTTGGTCTATGTTTTACACTAATTATTAATTTCATGTGTGTACGGATTTCTGACAAGGTATGAAATTAATGTGTTCATGTCAGCAAGCTAGTACTTCCTTCCTAACTTCTTTAACTCACAGACGATAGTTAAATCTAACTTCCATTTGCTTTATTGTCACTCTAGGAAGCATCTGGAATGATTCGTACTTGTCCATGCATTGTTGAAGCTTGTTCCACTTCATCTGATCTATTTCTTGACATAAGGTACCAAGAAAGTCCCAAATTTGTTTGGTATTGGGACATTCCAAGGCTTCGATCATTAGAGGTTCAGGTAGATCCATAGCCATGGAGTCAAGTAGTGAGCGTATTCAATCTTCGTTGGTCCACTCAGGGTATGATTTATCCACCATTTGTGCTCTATTAGTCTCATCACCAAGTCGAGCAGTCACCTTATGTGTTTTGATGGGTGAATATTCCTTAGGGTTGTTGGTCCCCGATCAGAGTAATTTTTACATGCAGCGGAAGTATTAAAGTAATCTTGCACGTATCATGCTAAGGTCTCGACTTAGCAAGTGTTTATCTAAAATGTTTTAGCTCGTGTATTTGTTAGTACGATTGTAGTTTATACTTCAAAACTTGATGTGTTGAGTTTCAAATATATCAAGCACAAACAATAACGAAATAAGAATGGTAACGACACAAGGGTTTTTATAGTGGTTCGAACAATCATTCTATGTCCACTCCTCAGTCCTTTGACTGAAAATTCACTAGAAGAATGAGTAAAAGGTCAGGCCTGATCTCTAATGTTGAGCAGCTATCCGTCTGGTCAACGCGCACCTTCAAGCACGTCGATCTCCAATCTTCAACCGGTGTCGCTCCTTAGAGTGAGGACAAACCTCCCTTCTCCTTGGATGTCGACTGCTGGGAGTTTTATAGTTCTTCCCGGAACCTATCCTTGTGTTGGCGACACTCTTGCACCACAATAATGACTGCTAGTTTCTTTCTGGATTAGAAAGAATCACAATATTACCTTTTGAAGATAAACTTCACAGGTCTTCGAGCTTCTATTATGAAAGCTTGCGAAAAGCTTCAATTAAGAACTTAGCTCGGATGAGTTCGCGTGATAGAGAGAATGTGTTTTATCTCTTTTGTTATCTATTGTATGTAGAAAGTCGCGAACCTTTGAATCAAATAAGGATGACACCTATTTATAAGCGAAGATTGAAACGACTGTTTGAATCTTATCCGTTAGACTCAAAGGGAATGCTCGCCTATCTGCATGCTTCCTTTTTCTGCAGTGGACAGAGACTCTTCAAGTCTCCTCGTCTATGATTGGTGTAGCATCTATCTTTAGCCATCTCTTGTCAGATCGAATCCTTTGTAGGTCTGAACCCTTATTCTTCATGATGATTGTTCCATTCTCTTGATTGGTTGGTTTTTATTGTAATTTGTAATATGTCTGATATTCGGCTCTTTAACTTCTAGATTGTTGATTGCCATCTATTGGCTACTGATGCGCGTCGGATGTCTCTCTAGTTGGCTGGAGTTCCTTCTTCAGCATCTTTGTCGTTTCCTCGACATTAGCAACTTCAGCAATTCGGCAAGTTTGCTGACTCCTTCAGCAAACCTAATTCTTTCTTCCTCTTAATCTATTACAACTCGAGTATGAAATTCCTATACAGGACTTTTTATAATTGACTCGATACTGAGTTGCTAGAGCTTTGATGCACCAAAACATATCAAACTATGATTATGAATTGGTTTACATGAGAGGGGTCGAACAATATTCCTAACAATTTCCCCTTTTTTGGTGCGATCAAAGCCTCTATCTTATGCTTTAGTTCTAACTGATCATGGGAAAGCTGATTACTGAGATTATATAAATTTCCTATCAATTCTATTCTCAGTGTCTCAACTCTCATAGACTCAATATTGTTCCTAATCATTCTCCCTTAACGTATCAGTGGTATTGCTCGATAAAATGAATCAATCAGGTATATAGCTTCAAGGTATTTTTTTTAGGTAAGCACAAAACACATTTACACATAATATCATCAAGCATTCACAGGAACATATCACACACATCACATTCCACACAGTTTGCTAATTACACTAATTGTGTAATTTCAGCTTATCCAATTTAAATCAGCGTTAGACAATGAGATGTTGTCTTCAACCTTGGTTAGTTTTCATTCATGTCTCATATTCTGTAGTACACACACATAACCGAAATTGAAATCTAAAAATTGTTCAATCGTCTAGGAGATTTAGAGATTAGAGAGATATTACCTCTTTATTGTTGAAGAGTCTGAATCAGCAACATTCTTGGCACCTGAAGAACCGACAGTGGGCTTCTTCATTTTGCTGAGAGCTTCCGTTGTCATCTTCATGAAGTTATTCACGAGAGCTTATGTTTCTTGTCTTTTGATCCTTTCTTTCTCTTCAATCTTTCTCTGTTCTTCTCTCTCTTCTACTTCGCGTTGTCTTCTTACAGCTTCTTCTTGTAGTCTTCTTGCTTACAAATGACAAATTCTGTCTTCTTGCTCCATTCTCCTTTCTGCTTCTTCAGCTAACCTCTTCTCTTCCCCCTCTTTGATCGCAGCAAAAATTCCAGTGGAGAAGGTCTCGAAGTTGTGAAGTTGGATAGCAAGAATCTCATTTCTAGCTTCAGACACTTTGGTAGAGATTTCTCTGCACATGATTGGTTCCATTTGCTCTCCGGTACTCCATCCTACCATGGTGTGAATATAGTGCTGGAGATTCCTCTGATAAGTGCTGGTATTCAACGACTCAATTGCCATGAACGAAGGTTCCTCAGCAAGTACAATTTGATTTTCAGTGGTAGTCATGAGAGCAGTGGTTGCCAATCTTGGAGTCGAAGTGGATGGTTGATCAGCCGGAGCCATTACAGAGTGTGTGATTTCCCTTTTTTCTTCTTCTTCGGTAGAAGGATTTGCGGATGACCTTACATCCTGTACCTTGAAAGGCTTGCTGGTGAGTTGGTTGAGGATTTTCTCCTTAAATTCCAACATCTTCCTCCTATCTTCTTCTCTTTTTCGCGCGACTTGCTCTTCTGTTAGCTTCTTCTTCAATTTCTCAGTGGCGGCCATTTGACGTCTAGTGGCACGAGATTTGAATTTTTGGGTGAATGGTGGAGAGTCTTCTATGGCATATTCTGAGGTGGCAGTGATCGATCTCTGGTGGATGCACTGTAAGCTTGGATCTTCTGTAGCCTCGCAGCAACCTGCTTCTCTGTATACTGTCTTTTGGATGTCTGGCCCTTCCAATCATCAACCCAATCTTCTTCACTCCTCCAACAGTTAAGACCCATCCTTTCCATCATTATTGAGCGGTCCTCATAATGTAATTCATTAGTGGCATAATCAAAGAATCGCCATCTCTTGAACTCTGTTCTAAACCAGTCTTGATCGGATGACTCCCCTTGGAGTTCAGCAGGATATGAGTCCCTGACTTCTGCGGCAGCCTAAGTTTCGATGAACATGCTTATGTGTCATGCCCAGTAGATGAGATCCTCGTTCTCCTCATCTCTTTCTGTGATAGAAGGACACCACTTTGCAATCCACTTTGCCTTGTAGTTCCTGTTGGGTGGTTCTTCCATGGGCACTCTTAGAGTTTCTTCTCGGAATATGGATTCTCCATCTGTGATAGTTCTTGTATCTTCTTCATCATGAGAGCTAGGAAGATCATTGAAGGATATACCTGAAACTTTGGGAGAGCTGGGAACCGGAATACGTCGTTGCTAGATGGATTCTATGGTTCGTTCGAGCACACATGTGGTATATGCCTCTATATTCCAAGCTAGAACGGTAGAGGGTTCAGTCCCCATTTGACGTAGATATTGCTCATTCCAAGCTCGCACACTTGTTGTGATCTCTTCTTGTAGTTGTGCTCGCGTGTCAGCACTCAGCGAGGTATTTACTTCAGCAGTGTGGCCCTCAACATCTGCTCCTTCAGTGGTTGTGGTGGTCTGCTGAATGTGTTCTTGTACAACTATATCTGAATTAGCATTCCTTTTCTCTGCTTCCTGATTTCCTGAGTCATTAGCCGGAATCTGGTCTGACATCGTTTCCAGATCAGCTTCTGCTAAGTTTGTAACAATTCGGCTTCCTCTTTGCGCAGCCAATTGTTCTATTTCACTTTCCTTTTCAACAGTAGGACTGCTACCTTCTTCCTCAGCAGCCTGCATCAAACTTCTTACAGAAGTTTCTTCAGCACTTATGCTTCCCCCTTGATCAGTGGCGGGTTGAAATTGTGTTGCGTCACAACTCTTTTCTCCTTGTCTAGGAGTCTGCAATCTTCTTGATTCCTTTAAAACTTCTTTCAATTGTCTTTGCTCAAATTCAACAATTGTTTCCACATCTTCAGCAAACGTGACCTTGCTTTTTCCTTTCTCGGCTTGCATTTTCTCAACATCTTTCCGAGTGATGCGGCCGGTCTGTTCTCCAGCTTGAACCCTGGATTGCGCTGTGCATGACTTGCCATGACTTCTTCATATCTTGAATTTCTTTCTTCAAGTATCATCTGTAGTCGGAACTTGGCATAGTCATTTTGTTCTTGTGCACTCTAGAGCATTTTTCTTTGTCGCCTTTTCTTCCAAGATTCTCCCTCATCGGAAAATTCAAGCCTTCACTTTGCAGTGGCATCTGTCGATTCTGTCGCCGTATCCTTGACCACATGTGAAGATGGTAGAGAAGTATCTACCTCAGGTACTTTGATCTGGAGAGGATCTCCTGAAGATCTTCTTTGCTTGCTCCTTTTCTTGGTTTTCTCGTCATCACTCGCTGTTTTTCTTTTCTTCTGTTGAGGACTCCTCTGCGTACATCTCCTCTTCACATTGGTTTGACCAGAGGACTGACCAGTTACCTGTGATGGTATGCCGACCAAACTTTTAAGTTCAGTAAACACGTCATCATGTTCTGCTTTGCGCCGTTCTTCTTCAACTTCTTCGGCGGTAAGTGGAGTAGCAGTAGGCATAACGATATGGCCTTGGTATTGTTCTTCTTCATCAGAGCATGCCTCTTGTGGGTTGACATTGCTCTTTCCCTTCAGTATCAATGGTTTCCTGAAATTCTTAGGTGGTTGTTGTTTTCTGGTTGGCGGTATGTAGTCGGAGTAGATCAAGTCCTCACCGCGGAATCATTTTCCTTCTGGTATGATTCTTTCCAGAAAGTGGCTAATCTTCAACCCGAATCCTACGTCTTGAGTGAATGTGTGATCCTTCTTCACATTCTTGTTCTTGTAGACATGCGCTAGCCATTTGGTGAAGATGAACTTCGCCCAATTTCCACGAACTTGATCCTCAATTGCCATCATAACAACAAACTTTTTAGCACTTAACTCAGAGAGTGAGCCAACTTCGCCTACTAGCATCCTTATGACAACCTGTGCTAAACTTTTCATCGATTCTGTGAGAGATTTCAGTGGTGCTGCTACTTTCTATGAATCGGTGTATGATTCCGACTTCCATCTCAGCCATCTCTTCTTCATCTCGGCTTCATTGTTGATCTTGTAGTTGGCTACATCTTCACCATCATTGCGAAGTCCATACTTCTCCTCCAGGACTTCTGGGCTTACCATAATCTTAATACCTAAAACACTCGTGGTGAAGAATTTTTCATTTTCACCAACAACTGCACGCGCAATGAATTCTACGACTATGTGTGGATGAAACTTCTTTGGTTCTTCAAATAAGTATCTTAGCAGGTTCTCCTGATCGAGTTTACCTATGAGATCTTCACACCAGTGCTTCCTTGGCTCGTATAGTATCTTATCGTTCTTGACTTGAGTAGCCCTTTTCTGATCGTTGGTGAGTTCACCAGACAGATTTCCATGACTAATAATAGTCAATAGTATGTAATTGACACAATTATGTCTTCCATCTGGTAGATGCATGTGAAGATTGGTTGGAACTGTTCTGGTTTTTCGGACATGTTGGTGTTTCTGGATGTTTCGGCAGGGGACTGGTGCGGTTTGAAGATTCCGCCATTGATGCATTCTTCTGAAAGCTTTAAAAAGTGTAGAGTAGAAGAATTTCAAATCAGAGGGTATGGGAGTATTAGGGTTACAATTCCCAAACCAAATTTCTTTTATGGGATCCTTTTTTAACAGGCTTCTACTGCGGGCGGTTGGATCTCTCCTTCTGATATAGATGAATCAACGGTTGGGCAGTTGGTGACGGTTCACCTTACGTCCTACTTCATCGATACCTTGTGCGTAGCTGACGTATCTTCTTGGCATTCGTCGCTACCCTGTGCTTGAGTTACTTTGTAATGAAAGAAAACTTTGCAGTTTCTTCATCATTAGATAATCCCGCTTTTTGAGATATATTTGAATTAATTATCTCCTTTTTGCTTGCTGGTCAACATGCAAAGATGCATAGGTTGAACATTCGAGTTTCAGCAATGTGAAAGGCTTATGCTAAGAGCTGGGACTCAGCATATGATTATACCCCTGAAATATGGAATGCCCTAGATCACCTAATTTGCTGAGAACTTGGACTCAACATTCTTTCTTTACTTGAGGTGAACTACTTATTCCTGGATCTGATTTGCTGAGAGCTTGGACTCAAAATTTATTCTTTGAGATCTGTTGTTCAGTAGATGCTTATAGTTTGCTGAGAGCTTGGACTCGCATTTTCTCTGAATTTTTTAAAGCAGTCTACCAAACTTTGCTGAGAGCTTATGCTCTGCATCTTTCTCGGGGCTCTACTGAGAGCTTGGACTCAGTAGACAAGATAGACTCTTCTAAATTTTGATCCATGTGAGAGCAAAGAGTCTATTTAGTGAGAGCTTGGACTCAGTAAACTATTTCCGGTTCATCTGCTATTTTGAAATAGCAATCATTGTCAATCAACTGAGAGCTTGGACTCAGTAAACAGCGGATATCTCCTGTAAGCTTGGATTCAACAGCTCTTCAAGACTCTTTAGATTTAATGAACTTTTAACTTCCAGAGTCTGCTTACTGAGAGCTCAACCTCAGTATCTGTCAGGAATCTGCTGAGAGCTTGGACGCAGCACTCAGTAGAGAGTAATTTGCTTGAATTGAATCTCCTTTCATCATTTAAGTACTCAGCTTCTGACGGGCGTTGGGAAGACCTTTAAGAAATTCCTATCATTTGATTTTCCTTTTCATTTTTCAATCTTTTCATGGAAAATCATATAATTTTTTGATAGGTTTCTGTACACAAGGAGTGTAATGATCTAGAATTTGATTTAGGCATTTTTTTTATTGATAAAACAGAGTATTGTCATCAACACGAACAATTTATTGATATAATTGATTTACAAGAGTTACACTTCGTAAAGTATAATACTACAAGTCTACAATGATCAATTTGTCTTCAGACTGCTCCAATAACGCATTTGCTAGATCTTCTCCTTCTTGGTCTTTTCCCGAGCTCATTGCTGCAAGCCGCCTTGCTTCCACAACAATGTCTTGTTCCAAGGCTGAGAGATATCCAACTTCAAGTTCATCATCTGCCCTCTTGAACTTGTTCTTCTTCCAGGACATCTCCTTGACTTTCAACCCTCTCATTCTCCGATGGACAGCACACATAATAAGTTCTGATTTCAGAAGATTTTCGCTATCTGCTCAGATTGGTTCTCTTGTCCATTTCTCTTATCAGCACCTAGCACTTCACAGATGTTTCCTTTGAGTAGGATGGGTACCATCTGTGATGCCAACATACTTTGCTGTCCTGGATGCCAAGCAGATGCATTTGAGTTGCATCAACTCCATCCACATACACATTCTTCATCTCTATTTCCTCGTTTTCGTCCATAAAGAAGAGATTACGAATTACTTATCTGAGAACCCCTACCCAAAGGTATTCTCAAATCTTGTGACTAAAGAAAATCCATCTTCAGACCCACCTAACAAGTTTTTATCTTACCAACAAGAAAACTGTCATGGCCTGACAGAATGGACCGCCTATCTCCGTTCGGTTCTAATATGAGAAAACTTATAATCCATGGTGAACCAAGAATTGAGAGAATCTTATTTGATGCGACCTCTGTGAAGATTACGACTCTTCCTATCAATTTGGATACTTCCAAGTCACGTTGCTCGAACCCATTTTGAAGGTATTTTGGTGAAATGGTGAAGGACGACATTTCTGATTTCTTCGAGCAGGGTTTCTGGAAAAATGGGAATAGAAGACAGGTAAGAGATCTAGGGTTTCAAGGATATTGAGTATGGCTATCTTGAGCATGAACCCCTCCTTAAATAGATGCATTCTCCCTAAAAATTTTGATCTTTTAATTACTTCATCTGTCTTGGGAATCGACGGTTTCGCAATTACTTTCCACGTGGCGGCTATTCTCAAAACTAAATCTTCTCGAGCCTTTAAACGAGATCTTCGGTAGTGATAGTGAATATGATCGTCTCTCTGTCATTGATGATGATCTCAATCGATACGCCGGTTGATTGTCCCGATATTTATTCCCTTATTTGAATAATTTCCCAAGATTGATTCAAATATGTATTGATTCAGCAGTCCTCGTCCTTCTGCTGAGAGCTGGGACTCAGCAATCTTGTAATCTGCTGGAAACAATATACTTCGGTACACGACCATTGAATTGTTGAGAGCTGGGACTCAACAATCTCCTTATATATAGAATTTTTCTTTTGAAGAGCGTGAGCTAGGACACACTCTTATTCTGCATCGCCTTGAGAAGACCAATAGAATTCCATAAAAATAATCCAAGAACAGAATGAGAGCTGGGACTCATTCTTCCATAACCTCATCTAATTCCGATAAGCCGAGCTTAAGATAAAGCTCTTTGAATCTGCTTTCTGCTAGAGGATTGGTGAATATGTTTGCTAGCTGATCCTCTGTGGTGATGTAATCCACTAAGATATCCTTTTTCTCAACATGATCTCGAATGAAGTGATATCGGATATCGATGTGCTTCGTTTTGGAGTGGTGAACAGGATTCTTCGTGATGCACATCGCACTATTGTTGTCGCAGTAAATTAAAACGCAATCAATGCTAACTTCATAATCTTGAAGTTGTTGTTTGATCCATAGCACTTGTGTGCAGAAGCTGGTAGCAACTACGTATTCTGTATCTATTGTGGATGTTGATACGGAATGTTGCTTCTTGCTGAACCAACTTATCAGCTTATGACCTTGGAATTGGCATGTTCCGCTCGTACTCTTTCGGTCAATTCTACAACCTCCGAAATCAGAATCTAAGTATCCTATGAGTGTGAGATCATCTGCCCTGGGATACCAAATTCTTAAAGATTATGTTCCCTTCAGATATCTAACAATTCTTTGAGCATACTCCATGTGTGATTTCTTCTGATTTTCTCGATATCAGGCACATACGCCTATAGCATATGAAATATCTGGTCTGCAGGCAGTCAAGTACAGCAGTGAACCAATTATTCCTTTGTATGCTGTGGGGTCTACGGATTCGCCTTCCTCATCCATTGATATCTGACATGCTGTACTCATGGGAATCCGCAGAGTCTTTGTCTTTTCTGGAAAGAATTTTCTGATGAGATCTTTCGTATACTTCTTCTGATGAATAAAAACCCCATCGCTGGATTGTTGGACTTGTAGACCTAGGAAATATAACATTTTTCCCATCATACTCATTTGGAGGTTAGTTTGCATAAGACGAGCAAACTTCTCACAGAGACTTAAATTTCTTGATCCAAATATGATGTCATCCACTTAGATTTGAACAAGCAAAATATCTTCAGCATCTTTGATCAAGAATAACGTTCTGTCGATCTTTCCTTTCCTGAATCCATTCTTCAGCAGGAACTGTGATAACGTCTCATACCAAGCTCTTGGGGTTTGCTTTAGTCCAAAGAGAGCTTTCCTTAGTCTATATACCTTGTTTCGATATTCGAAACCTGGAGGCTGTTCCACGTAGACTTCCTCCTTTAATTCGCCATTAAGGAATGCACTCTTGACGTCCATCTGAAATATTGTGAACCCATGATGAGCAGTATATGCAAGGAATAATCTTATTGCTTCCAAGCGAGCTACTAGAGCAAATGTTTCGTCGAAGTCGATTCCTTCGCATTGCGCATATCCTTTAGCAATTAATCTGGCTTTGTTGCGAACAACGAGTCCATTTTCATCTCTCTTATTCTTGAATACCCATTTAGTTTCTATTAGTGATGATGTGTTGAACGAGCAACGAGATCCCATACTTGATTCCTTGTGAACTTTGATAGTTCCTCCAACATTAAGTTGATCCAGTCTGCTGATTTGAGTGCGTCCGCTACTTTGGTAGGCTCTTCCTGTGATATAAAGCAGGCAAGCAGTGCAATATGTCTAGTTTGGATTGGATCAGCAATATCTCCTCGAATCGCTTTAGTGGGGTGATATCTGAGCAGCCATTTGGGTCTTTATAGTTCTTCTACACGGATGATTTGACTGTTGGATGGTCCAATGGATTCCTCTGAAACTGGTACATCCACAAGCTGTAGGGTTTCCAAACTATCTGCTACCCTTGTTGAGTAGTCTTCTACTGAATGATGGTCTTCTGGCATGTCAACTGTTGGATTCTGTATCACTGGTGTAGTACTCCTGTTTGCAGTAGTCTGCTCCTGGTTGTCTTTAGCAGAGTGATCTTTAGTAATTCTCTCGCCATTCTGGGAACCTTTAGTTGTATCCTCATTCTGTTTGATAACTTCATCTCCTTGAGTTTCCGGTTGATCTGTATGCTCTTCGAGAGATTATATGGTGGCCTCAGCATTATCGATTGCATCACAGGCCAGCTTGTCTGTCGATTGATCAGTCAAGGTTTTCAGTAGAGTTGATGATTCATTCATTAACCTAGTAGGATCATTCGGTTAAGATTTGAAAGTATTCGAGCTCAAAAGTACATTGACATCATTGATTTCATGAAACTCATCTCTTTGACTTCTTATGGTCCCGTGCACTAAAGTAGCTTCATAAAAAATAACATTACATGTTATTTCAAAAAGTTTGGTTGTCTTATTAAGCACTCTGTATCCCTTGTGAGATGGATGTCCATATCCTAGGAACACTCCTTCATCGGCTTTGGGAGAAAAAGTACTTAATTTTGATTTCCCATTATTATGGATATAACATGATGAACCAAAAATACGAAGATGAGCTAAAGAAGGCTTACGACCATGATATATTTCATGGGGAGTCTTATTGAAGCGAAGATTAAATCCGCTTCTATTCTGCGTGTAGCAAGCATTCATTGCAGCTTCTCCCCAGTATCTTTGACTTAGATCCGTATCAGCAAGCATTGTACGCACGACTTCTTTTAAGGTTCTATTCTTTCTTTCGGCTAGGCCGTTCTGCTGGGGTGTTCTTGCGGTGGACCTTTAATGTCCTATCCCAACGTTGGCGCATAAATCCATCAATGTTCCATTGCAGAATTTTGTACCATTGTTGGATCTTATCCTTTTGACCGTGAGCTCCTTGTCGTTTTGAACTCTAATTATCAGCTCCGGAAGGATAGTCTTCACCTCGTCCTTGCTTTTGAGTAACCTCACCTATGTACTTAGAATAATCATCAATAACATCTAAAGTATATTGTTTGTTACCTACAGTGGGTGGTGTCACAGGGCCGAATAAATCCATGTGCAGTAGCTCAAGGATTCTGTTTGAAGTGGCCTTTTCTGGATTTGAATTGAAGGATGCTTTGACTTGCTTTCTTTGTTGACAGGCTCTGCATACTCATTCCTTCTTGAAGGTTTCTTGTGGTAAACCTGCAACAATGTTATTTCTGGCAATATAATTAATGGTTTTAAAGTTTAGATGCGCTTGCCTTTTGTGTCATAGCCAATTTGTCTCTTCTTTGTTGAATGCTATGAAGCACTATGCTTGTCGACCACTTTCCCAATCAGCAATGCAGAGTCCTCCTTTTCTGATTCCTCTATGCTTTACTTCACCGGTGGTCCTATCAGCAACTTCACAACCTGTGTCAAAGAAAGAAACAATATATCATTTTTCACGTAGCTGGCTGATGCTCAGTAGATTGTCCTTGATGCTATCAACAAGGGCAACGTTGATTATTCACATTCCATTCTGCTCGATGCAGCCTCTTCTTATTACTCTAGCCTTGGAGTTGTCACCAAATGAGGCCGAAGCTCCTCAGAACTTGTGAAGTTCTGTGAAAATCTCTTCATCTCCTGTCATGTGACCTGAGCATCCACTATCTAAGATCCATTATTTGAGTTTTCTTGATATTCTTCTTTTTGGACCCTGTTCCTACAAAATGAAGAAGTTATATTTTCGGTACCCGATCAATTATGGGTCCTACAGGATTAGTTTTCTGGATTATTCCTTTGGGAATCCAGACTTTCGTGATTTTGATGTTTCTCATGTCATCACTTTTCACCT
The DNA here is from genome assembly GCA_026898455.1 of Plectranthus barbatus. Lineage (NCBI taxonomy): Eukaryota > Viridiplantae > Streptophyta > Magnoliopsida > Lamiales > Lamiaceae > Plectranthus > Plectranthus barbatus. The sequence goes on from JAPKLW010001222.1 coordinate 214,940, forward strand.
CCCTTCCGTTCCTATTGGCATAATTTTGATAATTAATACAGGGATGTGTAGTAGTGTGTCGAGCCATCACTGTCTTTTGAAAACATTTTAGTGTAGACTCTGGCCTCAAGTAGGTGTTCCTTCTACTTGGAGTGTATGCTGGGTTCCTTGCAACCTTAGTAGATTGCTTGGCCTTCTTAGGATTTTTATGAACCTTCCTAGCAGATGAAACAGTCTATTGGGTTACATACATTGACTTTGCTGGCTTTTTCTCAACAGATCGATAGTTCAATCTTTGTTTAGCAGTCAGCTGAGGGATATAAGTCTGCCAGCATTTCTGCTGAGCAATTGACTTGGGGTTTTTCCTCTTGTCTTTCCTAGCGGTTTGCTGAATCTTCACAGCAGCTGGGATAAAAATAATTTTCTTTGACTTACTTGATTCAGCGATGCATGATTTTTCACTATCAAAACGTATTCCAGCAAAGTTCTTCGAACTTCTTTGGACACTTAGAATATCATCGAAATCTCTCGTGCTTTTTGAAAATTTGCACTGACATACATTTAACACTGAGTGATTACTTTTCAAATTTTTATTCTCCTGTCTTAAAGTACTATAGTTATTTCTCAAGGAGGATAATTCAATTTTTAACTTTAAAAGATCCTCATATGTTGACCTAGATTTATCAATCTCACTGGTCAAAATTGAAATCTGAGACTTCAGAGAGGAATTTTCTTTTACTAGAATATTCTTTAATGAATGAATTTTTCAAAACTCTTTCAGCAAATATTCCACAGTTATCTCATCTGATTCTGAGCAACAAGAATCAGCAGTGTCAAGCATATTATCAAAAATTGAAGCAATAGACTGAGTAGTGTTTGTTACCTAGTTTCTTGAGACTGCTAGAGTTTATTCTTCTGTCTGCTCTTCATTGATGTCTTCCATGAACACCATTATAACATCCTCTTCATCTTCTGATGAGTAATTTTCGTCGTCATAATATGGGATGTCTGGTAGTTCTGTCCTTGTCAGTAAGGCTTTAGTGACAGCCTTCGATACATGTCTTTTGAACAGCTTCTTCAGTCATTCTTGTTCTTCTGGATCTACTTTGGACATTCAAACTTCAAGTGATCCTTAGAATTACACTCGTAACATGTCCGTGGTGTTCTCTTGCTATTCTTGTTGTCTGTCGGTTGAGTCTGTTGGAAGTCTTCATTTTTTCCCTTTTGCTTTCAGCAACAACCTTTGCAATCTCTTCATTTGTTCCTCCAGCTTGCTAACAGAGCATTCATCTTCTTTGAAATGAGATCCACTGATGGAAGGAATCTCCTTTGTCGAACTGGGCTGAGCAGGTCGGTCTGTGTGGAAAGATTTCTTTGTTTTCCACTTTTGTCCGTCCTTCCTTGCAAAGAACGCTGCACCCTCCATTGGTTCTTCCACGTTGACTACATGACAGACAACTTCATTTTTGTTGATCTGGGCAATGTCCCATTCATGAGCTTCTAGTTGAGCAAACACGTCGTTGGTGCTGATCTTCGACAAATCTTTATCCTTAAGATTGGTTACTTTGACGAACCAATCCTCTTTAGGTAGTCTTGAGAGAATCTTTGAATTCATGTCAGGGAGTTCATACATTCTCCCCAGCTTCTTTAACTCAGCTACAATATTGTTGAATCTTGCCTCCATGTTCTTGATAGTTTCACTTGGAATCAAGCAAAAAGATTCATACCTGTCTACCCATTGTTGTAGCTTATTTCTCTTCATCTAATCCCATTCTTTGTCCAAAGTACTAAGAAAATCCAACATTTCTTTAGCACTACCGTACTCCAATGCTTTAGCCATTAGAGTAGGTGACAAAGCACCTAATATTAGATCCATGGCTACATAATTCAGTTAATCACGGGCTTGTTCTTCTTGAGTCCATTCTTCAAGTGGCTTGTCCACCATTACGTCTGGTCCTTCTACATTCTCTCCGACGCTTGTCTTCACCTTCTGGATCTTGATGGGTCCAACTTGAATCACTCGTCTTATCTCAGGATGTAAATTCATAAGTGTGATCATCGACCTCTTTTTCCAGGTAGAATAGGAATCAGGAGTGAACTTGGGAAGATTTGCATTGTGCGCCATTTTCCTGAACCTGAGCTAAACACAGAAACACAGATATGCAAGGAAAATCTGGATCTGGTCCTTGGCGACTCCGAAGCAGCTAGTCTGTAAAGACCAAACTCCTTGATACCACTTGTTGGTCCCCGATCAGAGTAATTTTTATATGCAGCGGAAGTATTATAGTTATTTTCCACGTATCTTGCTAAGGTCTCAATTTAGCAAGTGTTTAACTAAAATGTTTTAGCTCGTGTATTCGTTAGTCTTATTGTAGTTTATACTTCAACACTTGATGTGTTGAGTTTCAAATATATCTACATTCTCTCCGACGCTTGTCTTCACTTTCTGGATCTTGATGGGTCCAACTTGGATCACTCGTCTTATCTCAGGATGTACATTCATAAGTGTGATCATCGACCTCTTTTTCCAGGTAGAATAGGAATCTGGAGTGAACTTGGGAAGATTTGCATTGTGCGCCATTTTCCTGAACCTGAGCTAAACACAGAAACACAGATATGCAAGGAAAATCTAGATCTGGTCCTTGGAGACTCAGAAGCAGCTAGTCTGTAAAGACCAAACTCCCTGATACCACTTGTTGGTCCCCGATCAGAGTAACTTTTATATGCAGCGGAAGTATTAAAGTTATTTTCCACGTATCCTGCTAAGGTCTCAATTTAGCAAGTGTTTATCTAAAATGTTTTAGCTCGTGTATTCGTTAGTCTGATTGTAGTTTATACTTCAACACTTGATGTGTTGAGTTTCAAATATATCTAGCACTAACAATATTGAAATAAGAATGGTAACAACACAAGGGTTTTTATAGTGGTTTGAACAATCGTTCTACGTCCACTCTTCAGTCCTTTGACTGAAAATTCACTAGAAGAATGAGTACAAGGTCAGGCCTGATCTCTAACGTTGAGTAGCTCCTCCATCTGGTCAACACGCACCTTCAAGCACCTCGATCTCCAATCTTTAACTAGGGCCCCCCTTAGAGTGAGGACAAACCTCCCTTCTCCTTGGACGTCGACTGTTGGGAGTTTTATAGTTCTTTCCGGAACCTATCCTTGTATTGGCATTGCCCGTACGAATCAATCTTGCACCGCAATAGTGACTACTAGATTCTTTCCAGATTAGAAAGAATCCCAATATTACCTTTTAAAGATAAACTTCACAGGTGTTCGAGCTTCTATTATGAAAGCGTGCGAAAAGCTTCAATTAAGAACTTAGCTCGGTTGAGTTCGCGTGATAGAGAGAATGTGTTTTATCTCTTTTGTTATCTATTGTATGTAGAAAGTCGCGAACCTTTGAATAAAATAAGGGTGACACCTGTTTATAGGCGAAGATTCAAACGGTTGTTTGAATCTTATCCGTTAGACTCAAAGGGAATGCTCGCTTATCTGCATGCTTCATTTTTCTGCAGTGGACAAAGATTGTTCAAGTCTCCTTGTCTCTGATTAGCGTAGTATCTATCTTTAGCCGTCTCTTGTCAAAACGGATCCTTTGTATGTCTGAACCCTTCTTCTTCATGATGATTGTTCCATTCTCTTGATTGGTTGGTTTTTCTAGTAATTTGTAATCAATCTGATATTCGGCTCTTTAACTTCTAGATTTCAGATTGTCGTCTGCTGGCTACTGATGTGCGTTGGATGTCTCCGTAGTTTGCTGGAGTTCTTTCTTCAGCATCCTTGTCGTTTCCTCTGCATTGCTAGCCTTTCTTTTCTCTTTAGCAATCTTCAGCAATTTGGGAAGTGTGCTGACTCCTTCAGCAAACTTGATTCTTTCTTCCTCTTAATCTATTACAACTTGAGTATGAAATTCCTATACAGGACTTTATACAATTGACTCGATACTGCGTTGTTAGAGCTTTGATGCTCCAAAACATATCAAACTATGATTATGAATTAGTTTACAGGAGAGGGGTCTAATAATATTCCTAACAAGGGTGATCAACGACCTCTTTTTCCAAACATTGTACGTTTTTGGAGAGTACCTGTTCAACTTTATGTTGTTCACCATTTCTTCTAACCTGAGCTAAACACACAACACAAGAAAGTGCAAGGAAAATTGATTTGGTCCTAAGCAACTCAGAAGCAGCTAGTCTATAAATACTAACCGCTATGATACCACTTGTTGGTCCCTAATAAGAGTATCTATATATGCTTTGGAATGTTTAAAGGGTTCCTGCACTTATCTTGTTGAGGTCTCGACTCAGCACGTCTTTGTAAAATATATGTTTAAGCTCGAACAATACTTAGATTTACTTAAAGTCATACACCAACACTTGAGGTGTTGTGTTTTAAATAAGCAGATAAGTAAATAAACAATAGGCAGTAAATATCACAAAGGCTATAATGGTTCGAACAAATGTTCTACGTCCCTTTTTTAGTCTGCTGACTGGAAATTCACTAAGATTGATTGTACAAGGCAAGACTTGATCTCTAACTGCAAGCAGCTCCTCCGTCTGGTCAAAGCGCACCTTCAAGACTCCTTAAGTATCAACCTTCTCGACAAACACTTCGAGTGTGGACACACCTCCCTTCACATTGGTCGTCAGATTAGGAATTTTATAGTTGTTCCTGGGACTAATCTCCTTTGTGGCTAGATGTCCGTAATAGTCAACCTTGCAGATCAAGGTGACTGCTAAGTTCTTTCTTAGACAAAAAGAACTCCAAATATAACCTTATAAGCGAGCTTCTTTGGTCTCGTGATGAACACAACAACTTTTGTAAAGCCTTGATCATTTTCTTGAGCGGGTTATAAATTCGGTAGAGTACTTGCATGTATATGCACATAAAGTATTGAATCTTTAAATTTGACAAAATTTGTGGAACTTTTGAACTCTAAGAATCCTTCTATTTATAGACGAAGATTCAGACATCTTTGTTTGAATCTTTTTTTTTTCCGTTAGACTCTTTTGGTCTGCCCGCCAATCTTCATTTTATTTTTTTGAAAAGCACAGAGACTCTTCAGGTCTCTTCTTTGTATGATTGGCTTTTTCCGCATTTGGCCGACTTTGTCAAAATGGAACTTTTAGTCGAGTCTTGAAATCTCCATTTTGTTGTTTGATAATTTGGCTTTTCGATTCCTGGAGATTCCTTAAACTCTAAAATTAAAAATCCTTCCATTTTGTGGCTTTATGTTGATTGTTGATTGCTATCGGACATTTTTTTGGATAGCTATCCGTCTGCTGAGATCTCAGCAACTTTGCTGAGATTCAGCAATCTGTTCGCTTCAATCCTTTAACTAGTTGATTTGTTTGCTAAGTGTCTTCAGCAATCTCTGTATATTTGCTAGTCTTTTGATACATCGTTCTTTGATAGAAACTTTAGCAATCTTTGTAATTGCTGACTCGTTCAACAATTTCTTCGCACTTTGCTTGAGTCTTCTAGTAACCTTCTCGAACTTTGCTAACGCCTTCAGCAAACTTCAGCGATCATTTCTAGCTCTATTACAACTCCAATATAATCATCTTATACAGGACTTTTACAAATTTGACACAATTCTAAGATGCTAGAGACTAGATATGCTAGCTTTGATGCACCAAAACCTATTACAAATACACATTAAGATCTAAAGGGGTATATTCCTAACAATTTTATCATTATTCCCAACAATTTGCCCCTTTTGGTGCGATCAAAGCTTTAATTCTTAACTCATTGATCATGGGAAAGTAGATTACTGAGTTTACAAGATAATCCTAGCAGATCTAACTCAGCATATCAACTCCCTTAGACTCAGCATTTTTCGAAAATGTTCCCCCTCATAATAAAAAGGGTATTGCTCGATTAAAAATTTATCACAAGTGAATGACTTCCTAAAAAACTTTGCTGAAATTTCAGCAAGAAAATAAGCACTAGCATCATCCACACATAAGATAGAGCAATACACAATCAAACACGAACACACACTCAACAGTCCATGCAATTTGTTGATTACAGAAAATGTGTAAGTTCAGCTAAAGCAAATGATCAGAATTGGACAATGAGGTGTTGTCATCAATCTGGGTTAGTTTCCATTAAGATATTCAGCAAGTGAGTACATGAAACAAGAACCCCAAACAAAAACTTACAAAGAACTTCAGGATAGGAAGCAAAACTACATTGTTCCAAAAGAGTCAGGATCATCGTTCTTCGAGCTAGGAGAGTCGGCGGCCTTGGTAAATTTGCTAAGTGATTGAGCAGTTATCTTCATAAATTTAAGCACCAGGGCATCCCGCTCGTCTCTCTTGATCCTCTCTCTTTCTTCATTCTATCTCCTTTCTTCCTTCTCTTCCTCCTCCTGCTGCCTTCTCAGATTTTCTTCCAGTTTTCTGCGAGCTTCATGGCGTCTTTTCCTTGCTTCTTCTTCTTTTAGCCTTTCAGCTTTTTCAACCCACTTCTTCTCTTCCCCCTCTTTGATTGTAGCAAAAAGTTCGGAGGAGAAACATGCGACGTCTTCCTTCATCGTTTGGCAAAGCTCTTCGTTGGCCTTAGCAACCTTTTCTACCACCTTCATTTCCACCATCGCTTCCACCTTCACTTCCACTTTCGCTTCCACGACAGCATCTATATACATCTCGATATCCCTATGATAAGTACTAGAGCTCAAGGGCTTAACAGATATGATCGGGGATCCCTGAGATGTCACCATTTGTCCAAAAGTGGTAGGGATGGCAGTAGATGTTGCTAACTCCTGAGATGGACTGGCATTTGGATTAGCAGAGTCTTCTACCATGTGCCTAGACTCATTTGCAACTTCTTCATCAACAGTTTCTTCTATATCATTGGGTGAGGGAGGCTTGTAGGTAGCCATCCGAGTAGGAATGCAAGCAAAGGTGCTCAACACCCTCTCCCGAAACTTCTTCATCTTTGGCTCCTCCTCTGCTTTCTTCTTTTTGGCTTTCTCCTTTGCTAACTTAGCTTGCAACTCACCAGTTGCAACCATCTGCTTCCTTGTTGCTGGAGACTTAAACACAATTGCGGATGAGGATGATTCAACAATCGCGTATTCTAATGCAGGCAATGAAAGATCTCCAGTGACAACGCGGTGTTCTTTGATCTTCTTCAGCCTAGCAATTACTTGCTTCTTAGAGTATTGCCTCTTGGATTTCTGATCCATCCAATCATCAGCCCAATCTTCTTCACTTCGCCAGTAGTTTGGCCCCATGTGAGCCATCATTATTGCTCGATCCTCATAGTGAAGCTCCTGAGTGGCATAATCATAGAATCTCCATCTCTGGAACTCAATCTTCAGAAAATCAAGATCAGAAGACTGACTGGCAAATTCAACAACATACGTGGTTTCAAACTTCTCTCCTATTTGAGCTTCAATGAAAACACAAATATCTTTTTCCCAAGGAATGAGATCATCATTCTCCTCATCTTTAACAGTGACAGGGGGACGCCATTGGGCAATATGTTTAGCCGTGAATTGGCTGTTTAGTGGTCCCTCCATTGGTACTTTAAGCATATCAGTTCTGAAGACCGACTCCCCTCCAACAAGCATCATGACTCCCTTAGCAGCTTCTGCACTTTTAGGTATCTCAACTTCCTCCCCATCACTTGGAATGGAATCAAATGAAATATTAAAAACTTCGGGGGAGGAAGGAGCAGGTATATGTTCCGCCATATGGAGTCTACGGTCTCATTAAGCAATGTCGGGGAATCTGCTGCCTTATCCCATCTTGGGACTTTTGAAGGATCAAAACCTAAGGCACGAAGATACCTCTCATTCTTCTCATTGACCTGCTTCTTCAAGTCATACTCCAATCTCGCTTTTGCTTCAGTAGCATGCTTGGCAGCGGCCTTCTTCTCAGCAGCTAGCTCCTCAGCAGCGAGTGTCTTTGCTGTCTTATTACTTTGCTGGGCAGCAATGCATTCTCCTTGCGCAGCATTCTGCTTGGCTACCTCAGCATCTGCTTTAGCCTCCACATTACACTTCTCAAGGTCAGCATCCCCTTGCACAGCTGCCTTGGCTCCTTCAGATTCAGCAACAATTTGGCCTTCTTCCTGCACCAAGTCATTTTCAACAAAAGAATTAACAACCTGGTCTCAACCTTGCATGACCAGTTGTTCAGACACAATCTCAGTAACAACATTGCTTTTTCCTTGCGCAAAATTTTGTGCTTCTGCAACAATGCTCTTCTTAATAGCATTGTTGTCTCCTTGCGCAGCAGCCTGCTTCTCAACAACTTGAGCAACAATATCAGCTCCACCACTTCCCCCTTGCGTAGTGGTGGGCTGTTTAGTCTGAATTGCAGCACTCCCTTCTCCTTGCGCGGGAGTCTGCTTGACCATCACGCCGCGTGATCCACTTGTTGGCACGTCTAGAAGGTCTTTAAATGCTCCTTACATTAACATTTTGTAAAAAACTTGATCAGAAAGGGCATCTGGATGTTGAACAGTTTCTTCTTTAACAACAACCTTCTTCTTTCCCTTGGAAACCTATGCCTTTTTAGCAGCCTTCTCAGCAGGAATTTCAAACTCAGCAGTAGCTTTCTAAGCAACTTTCTCTTGCTTCTTCTTCTTAGCATGCTCTTCAGCAACAACCTTCACCTGCTCGAATATGGCATCCCTTTGGTCTAGAGTCATTGCCAACATCTTCTTTTCAAACTCCTTCTGCTCATGTGCCTTCTTGAATTCCTTCTCCTATCGGCTTTTCTTCCGAGCTTCCTGCTCCTCGAGGGTGAACAACAAGCACTAGAACTTGGACCGTCGATCCTTGGAAAGGATCATTCCTGCCCTTCTTTTGTGCTTCTCCCTCAGCACTTTCCATTTTTCTCTTCGTTTGCTGGGGGTTCAATGTTATTCGCTTCTTCTTTGCAAAGGGCTTCAGGGTAGGATCTAGTTTGGTAAGCTTTGGCAACTCTTCCATCTCCTTAAACAGATCATCTGTTTCATCTTTCTTCCTCTCTCCCTCTTTCTCCTCAACAGACATCGGAATTGCAATCTGTGGGATCATCTTACCTGCATAAGGCTCTTCCTCGTCTGAGACTGGATCATTAGGGTCGACATTGCTCTTGCCCTTCAGAAAGCGAGGTCTCATCATGTTCTTTGTTGGTTGTTGTTTTCTGATAAGTGGCATGTAATCAGTTGGTATTAAGTCCTCTCCTTGATCGCACTTCTCCTTGGGTACGAAACCCTCAATGCAATGACCTATCTTGATACCAAAACTCACACCCTGAGTGAATAAATGAGTAGTCTTCATGTTCACATTTTTGTATGCATGCACTAGCCATTTGGTGTAGATGAACTGCGTTGAGTTCCCTCGAATTTGATATTCGATAGCCATCATCATAGCATATTTCTTTGCACTTAACTCTGAGTGCCAGCCTGCTTCACACACCAACATTCTGATGACCATGGTGGTCAAGTCTTTGATAGGTTCTGTTGGGAATTATCCCTAAAATCTCCCTTAGGACTTATTTGTAAAAGGTTTTGTTGAATCAAACCTTATTTAATTTGGTCGATCATTTGCTGAAATCTAGAGAGTCTAATACAACTTGTAAAGTCCTGTATAAGCTAAACATCGAGTTGTAATAGACAAGTGTGCCTTGAAGAATCCCTAGCAGACAAAGAGAAGATGGAGTCAGCATCCAATCCACAAACTGCTAGAGAAGCTAGCAAACAAAGAGCGCTAGCATTTGGTTGAAGGTTTTCTAGAATGATGAGGAATCAGCATTCGAACTTTTCACCAGTCAATGAAGATTCACATATAACACAAGTCAAAGGATCTCAAGGAATATACCTTTAGCAAAGTTGAAGCCGGACTGCGACTCTGACAAAAAGGACGCACAAGGGACGAGACTTTCCCTAAGTAGTGTGGGAAGTACATCTCTACTCAGAAAGGCATTCTATCAAGTTAATCCATTCTTGGAGAAAGAAGCCGTTGTATCTAACGGGTATGGAGATTCAAAGTTTTGAATCTCCAACTATAAAAGGCAGATTCAAGAACTGGATAGACTACTGCTTTTACAAATCTACAAGTGTTCTAATCACTTTACTCATTCAAAAACGCTCAAGCCAAAGATTCCCTTGACAAAGTGATCCTTAAAAAGTAGTCAGTTGAGAGCCGTCTTAAAGTCTATCTGAAGGATCCCAACAACCTGTAGTGTCGCTCATTGAAGTACTGACACTCCATTGAAGATATTCTTGATTGCATTCAAGGATATCTCAATCATTGGGATTCATTTCTTTCAGAAAAGAATCCAACAGTCACTCTTGGAAAGATTGTGACTCACACGGGCATTAGCCGCATACTTATTAAGTTCAGAGGCAAACTATAAAAGCCTCATTAGCAAAGGACAAGTTTTACGAAGGTGTGCCCTTGACTTGCCCGGAGCTGTGTTCAGAGAAGTTCAGACTCACGGAGGATAGCTGTCAAGTAGCCAGGCCGAAAGCTCACTGCCTACTTAACTGGAAAGGCGATTCCTTGTAATCTCTATACTTTTCTAGTGAAATTCTTAGCGATTCGGCTAAGTAGTGGACGTAGATCTATTTGATCGAACCACTATAAATCTTGTGTTTGTTTACTGTTTTATTAATTAACTGTTCAAAGCTTGATTTAAACCTAGCAACGGAGTTGCTAGAGTATATCTGTAAGCAAACTTAAGTAACAACTTGAGCTAAGAAACATTTTGTTAACAACATTAAGTGCAAGAAAGTTTAATCTATTCCGCTGCATTTCGTGTTAAGTTTTCAACACGACGACTCTGATATTTCGGGACCAACAAGTGGTATCAGAGCAGGAGGTTGAAAAACCGACTGCTTCTGAGTCGCTTTAAGACCAGATCTATCTTTTTCCTTGCACTTTTATTCCTGTTTTATCTATTCAGCTCAGGAAACCTTTCAAGGAGCATACAAAATGATGAACCACTCCCTTGGAGAGTATGACAGAGAGAACTTCTCATCTTGGAAGAAGATGGCTCTCATACAACTTCAGAGCATACATCCTGAGATGGCAGACATACTGGTAAGAGGTCCTATTCAGATCATGAAAGCTAACACTTTTATAGGACTAGGACGTGCTGAAGATGCTGCTGGAGGAGAACCAAGACCTCCAAGACCTGAAATGGTTCCTAAACCATTTGATGAATACACAAGTGAAGACAAAAAGAGAGCTCAACTAGAGCACGTGGCAAAGAAACTCATTCTTGACTCTCTTCCAAAACTTATGAAAGACAAGGCGCTTGACCTTGAAACTGCTAAGGAAATGTGGGACTACGTGTGCGAGTCTTCACAGGAAACGGACCAAATGAGATGTAACAAATTACAGGTAGCTGTAGACAAATACGAATCTTTCTCAATGTGTGCAGGAGAAACCATTCAAATCATGGAGGAACGCTTCAACACAATAATTGGAGAACTCAGAAGTCTTGAAAAGAAGTATGATAATGGAGAGATGAACAATAAAATCATCTCCAAACTATATCCGAGAGATGACTGGTTTGCAAAAGTAACAAGTTTGAGTGAAAAAGACCTCAACAGCTTGACTACATCTGAGGTATTTGCTCAACTTAAAGCTCATGAATTTATCATACAGCAGTCGAAGAAGAATGAAACGGCTGTAGCACAAGCCGCTTCAAAGTATGTTGGGAACGCTGAGGACTTAGCATACTTCGCTAAGAAGGACTACAACAAATTCAAGACAAAAAGATCTTTCTATAAACCAGAAAGAACTACTCCAGCATCACCCTCGAAAGAAGGGACTTCCAGTGCGGTACACAAGCAGTTGATCTAAAGATCAATGAACTGGAAGAACAAATGAAGAAAATGCAAAGGATGCTGAATGAAGCAAAAGCTGAAAAGGAGGCGAAAGAAATTCCTTGACCAACTGCTAACCGCTCAATTGAGCGAAAAATTAGAAATTGCTTTGAATGTGGCTCTCCAGATCACTTGAAGCATGACTGCCCAAAGGTCAGCAAAGAAGAACGAGATCGCCTGAAGCAACGATTCGAAAGACGCGCTGCTAAAGCCGTAACCAAGGCATTGCTAACCAGGACGGAGATTGTTGATGAAGAAGAGTTTTACTGCTCTTCAGAAGAAGAAGATAGTGAAGAAGCCTTGTTCGTACTAATGGGAGACATCACTGAAGATCAGTTTGCTGATGCGGACAACGATGCTGAGGAAACCAATGAATCAGCTCTCGCTGCTGAGGAAGCAGAGGTACTATCCACAAATTCATCTAGCAATCAAATTATAGACAAATCGGAGGAATCACATTTCGATTCCGAAGAAGACTATTTAGTGCAGCTATCGTTAGAATTTGCAAAAATGTATGAAATCAAAAATGAAATTGTGGGAGAAAATGCCTCATTAAAACTTCACATTACAAGTTTAACCGAGGAAGTCGAAAGACTAAGGTTAGAAAGTGAAGAATTTTTCAAATTAAAAGAAGATCTCTCGCAGTTGTCAGAAAAATTTCAAACGTTAGAAAAGGAAAATCAAGCATTAAAAAACAAACCAAAAGAGGATTGTATTTGCATGTATGCATCCAGCAAGGCTGCTCTCAATGCCCTTGTGAGTAGTCAAAGACATCACTCTGATAGGTCTGGACTTGGATGCGAATCATAAAAAAGAATGCCAAAACTCAATGGTAATTCTTTTAAAAAGAATCCAATTTTGTTTGTAACTGCTGGATATAGCTCTACTGAGAAAGGTAAAGGAGTAGTGTCTGCTGAAACTATGTTTGCTGAGCCATCAGCTAAACCAAAAAGTAATTCTCAGCAGAATATGCCCATTGGAGCTCAGCAGAGGTCTGTATCAAAGACAGCCAATGGTTCATCTGCTGGATCTCAGCAGAGGACAGAGTTTGCTAGGTCTTTATCCAATGGACCTCAGCAGAGGATCCCAAGGACAAATGTTGGACGCAACTCTAAGCCTCAGCAGAAGACTCAAATGATGAATAATAGGCAAGTATTTGATATACTTCAGCAGAGGAATTCTAGAGCATACGCTAAACACTACTCAACCAATCCTAGGAGTACTGAGCGTTCTAACTTCAACGCAAAGATAGTACATCCTAATCTTCATCAGAGAAGGCCTGCACAGTACAATGCTGTGAGACCTAGCTACCCGCAGAATACACTGCATAGAAGAAATGTCTATGCAAAGCCTGAGCCCATTCCACATTATTTTTCAAGGGCAAGGACGGCTAAATTCATTCATTCACCTAGAAATAGAAATTTTATGCCAAAGGTCAAGAAAGTGATCCATAGTGAAACCAAGACAAAAGTCTTAAAAATCACTAAGATGTGGGTTCCGAAAGGAACTATGCTTCATGCTAATCCTGCAGGACCCGACACTAAACGGGTACCTAAATTCACTTGATTCACTTGCAGGAACAGGACTCCATAGCTACGGAAACATACATATCCAATGAATGGGTCCTGGACAGCGGTTGCTCTGCTCATATGACCGGGAATGAAGAATTGTTCTCAGACATAAGAAGATTATTCAACGGTCCAAAAGTCAAGTTCGGAGACAACAGTGAAGGAGAAGTTGTTGGACGAGGTTGCATTGAAAGAAATGGCTTAAGAATCGTCAACGTAGCGCTCGTCTCCAACCTGAAGCATAATTTACTCAGCATAAGTCAACTATGTGAAAATGGGTATATCGTATCTTTTAAAAATACTGGTTGTACTATTGCTGATGCTATTTCAGGAGAAGTAAAACTACGAGGCATCCGCAAGGGTGGATTATATATAGTCGATTGGCAAAGCGGTCAACAACACTCCTGTTTTTTAGCTCTCAATAAGGAGGAGACAACATGGCTATGGCATAAGAGGTTCAATCACTTAAATTTCAAGACCATTAACTATCTTGCCAAACATAAGCTTGTTATAGGTCTACCAAATAACACCTTCCGCAAAGAAGGAATATGCAAATCATGTCAACAGGGAAAGCAGTCCAAATCATCCTTCAAAACAAATCCTGAAAAGGAGACATCTCAAAGGATTCTGGAATTGCTTCATATGGATCTATTTGGTCCAGTCACACCACCCACTGTAAGTAAACGTCTATATACACTAGTGGTGGTTGATGATTTCTCCAGGTACACATGGGTACGCCTATTAAAGACAAAGGACGAAGTGAAGCTTATTTTGCCAGAATTGATTCTTAAAGAGCAAAACAGTAAAGAAGTTACTGTAAAGCGAATTCGATCCGACAATGGAACAGAATTCTGTAATGGAGTGCTGATGGATTTCTGCGCTGAAACTGGAATATCACATGAAAAATCTACAGCAAGGACTCCTCGACAGAATGGGTTAGCAGAAAGAAGGAATCGGACGCTGAAGGAAGCCGTTCGATCAATGTTAGCAGACTCCAACCTTCCTGCTAAATACTGGGGTGAAGCAGTCATGACGGCCTGCTACACACAGAATAGGAGTGCTGTCACAAGCGATTTCAACAAGACTCCCTATGAAGTGTATCACGGTCGTAAGCCCTCTATAACTCATCTACGTGCATTTGGTTCTACATGTTATATTCACAATAACGGTAAATCTAAACTTAATACCTTTTTACCTAAATCTGACGAGGGTGTACTCCTTGGTTATGGACATCCCACTCATAAAGGTTATAGGGTATTAAATAAGATTACTGGCATTGTGGAAATAACATGCAATGTTATTTTTGATGAGTCTACTTTAGTGCGCAGTGAAAATAAAGGAGAAAAGATTAGCAATCATGTGACTAATGATGTCAATGATCATACACTTCTAAATTCCTTCGAGAATATGAGTATTGATCCGACTAAGTCTATGAATGACTGCAATCCAAACGAGACGCACGCAGCAGGGGATCAAACTGCTGACCAGGCCAGTGATGCTAATGATCATGCTGAGGCCAAACCTACACACATCATAACCAAATCAACTATCCTAGAAGTGATTAACGATGAAGACGATGAGGAAATCCCAGATCCCGCAAGAGATGCTAAAGACGGTACTGATACAGTTACAACCAATGCTGCACCCTTGGAGGCTGTAGCAGACCAAACTGTAGCAGAACATTTGAATGCTGAAGTACCCACTGCTGAGTTACCAGCCGCGGAGTTTCCCACTCCTGAGGTGCCTGCTGCTGAAATACCTACCGAAGAGGTTCTTGATCATAAAGATCCTATAGCAGAAGTTTCAAATAATGGTGAAGGAATCGCTGACATTCCCGATGCTGAGCACCAGACAAATGACGAAGGGAATATTACAGCAGACGACAATCAAGAAGGAGTACCAGATACTGGAAATCTAACACAAGTTAGACCTACTTGGTTACGCGCTCATCCTCCAGAAGGAATTCTTGGAAATGTTAATGATCCATTACTAACAAGGCGAGGAAATGCCAATGCAATGTTAGCTTGCTACATTTCAAGTGAAGAACCCAAGAAAGTCGACGAGGCTCTGCTAGATCCCGATTGGGTGAATGCTATGCAAGAGGAACTTGCAGAATTCACACGAAACAATGTGTGGGAACTAGTGGACAGGCCAGAGCATCAAAGTGTGATAGGCACTAAGTGGGTATTCAAGAACAAGAAGGATGAGTCTGGGACGGTTGTAAGAAATAAGGCGAGACTCGTAGCCAAGGGATATAGACAATGCGAGGGCATTGACTATGATGAGACGTTTGCTCCAGTGGCAAGACTGGAAGCAATTCGCCTATTCTTAGCATATGCTACGTATCACGAGTTTGATGTGATGCAAATGGATGTGAAGAGTGCTTTTCTTAATGGCGAGCTCAAGGAAGAAGTCTACGTCGAACAACCTCCAGGATTTGAACATGGCAATCAAGTTTACAGGCTCAAAAAGGCACTATATGGTCTGAAGCAAGCACCAAGAGCCTGGTACGGAACCTTATCTAAGTTCTTGCTATCTAATGGATTTCAGAAAGGGAGGATAGATCAAACTCTCTTTCGTATCAAAGATGGAGATAGTATCCTGCTAGTTCAAATATATGTTGACGATATAATTTTTGGGTCAAAGAACCAAGAACTATGTGATAGATTCTCCGATCTCATGACCAGCAACTTTCAAAAGAGCATGATGGGAAAAATGTCTTATTTCCTTGGATTGCAAGTTCAACAGTCCAGAGAGGGAATCTTCATTCACCAGAAGAAGTATACTCGTGATCTTGTTGCAAATTATTGTCCAGAGAAGACTAAGAGTTTATGAATTCCAATAAGCACATCCTGCATTGCTGCTCTTGAGAAAGAAGGAGAAGATATAAATCATACTCTGTATCGAGGAATCATAGGGTCACTACTATACCTCACTGCTAGCAGACCTGATATCTCCTATGCTGTTGGATTATGCGCAAGATATCAAGCCAATCCTAAGAAGACACACTTTGATACTACTAAGAGGATTGTTCGCTATTTGAAGTGCACGGAAGGACTAGGAATCTGGTATCCAAGAGCCGATAGCCTTTCTTTAAGTGGATACTCGGATTCAGACTTCGGAGGATGCAAAATTGATCGGAAGAGCACCAGTGGCACGTGTCAATTTCTGGGACACAAGCTCATAAGCTGGTTTAGCAAGAAGCAGCACTCTGTTGCCACATCGAACACAGAAGCAGAGTATGTGGCGGCTGCTAGTTGTTGTTCACAGATTATCTGGATAAAACAACAATTGCAGGATTATGGAATTACTCCTGAATGTGTGCCAATATATTGCGATAACAACAGTGCCATGTGTATTACAAAAAATCCTGTTCATCACTCCAGAACAAAGCACATTGATATCCGTCACCACTTCATTCGAGATCATCAGGAGAAAAAGGACATTGATGTCAAGTATATATGCACTGAAGATCAAATTGCGGATATTTTTACAAAACCTCTCCCAGAGTCAAGATTTGAGGAATTATGCATTAAATTGGGTCTTATGGAATTAGACGAGACCTTGGATGAATGAAATTTGGTTTTCATTCTTTCTGGATTTCATGAAGATTTAGTACTCGGTGTATGGAGATGCTATGGAACCTGAGTACTTCACTCGACTTGTCTCAGAAGATTTATCGAATATTTCCAGCAAACAAAGTACTCATTTATTCAGCAGAGAATTCATGATTATTCAGCAGAAGATTTGTTTATCTCACAGCAGAACAGTTCACAACTCATTACAAATGTTAACGGTTCTGATCATTATTGCGGATTTCTCTAGCAAAATCCTGTCAATTCTATGAAATGCATACTCAAGACTTTGCACAGAAGATGCAGATAATAGAAAGATAACCCCTCATATATTAGATTAGTGGAAGAACGATCAACTTACATCCTTTAAAGTTAAAGGGGGAGAAAGAGTGGATGGAAAACAGAGAAGAGAGGGGAGCATACATCATCATAAAAAGAAGGGGAAACAGAGATACATCAAACTAACAACAGTAGACGTCACATAGTACGGGGATCCCTTGGGAAGAAGTCGGATGGACGAAGGGTTGATCGGCCAACAACAAGATCTGGAAAGGTTTGCTCCAGCAGCCAGCTAAGCTGCATCCCATTTGGCAACCCTGTGTTAGGCCAGCAGTTGACCACATCCTTCACCTGGTCAAACACAAGCCTCGCCCAATTTGCATGGAGCCATCCATCATCGACTACCATCATCGCCTGCCAGACACCCTTAGTGAGGGACAACTCCTCATCGGCATACATTCCGTTCACTATGTCGTTGCAGATGTCATACAGGATACCGTACTCGGGACGAAGACCTAGCGGAGACACCATGGTGGAGAACTCGCCCCAATATCCTCTCTTCCAACGCTTCCAACAAGAGTACTCTGGCGCCACATCACCAGAGCGATAGTCGAAAACAGAACTGTTGCCTTGGGGTAAGCTGAAGTCTCTTGCGAAGGAATCAGCAGTCCATTTCACCAAATGCTCGTTCAGAAAACCAAAGATAGATTCACCCTCCACTTGCGCTTGACTGAAAAACTTCTGAAGCGCCTCTTTATGGAAATGCTGAGGGGTAACCGTAACGTACTTGTCAATCCCCGACGACACCAACTTTTGCTTCACCACATTCGGAACCCTAGGATCGTTCGCATTGCACAGACAAAGGTTAGCTTCACAGAAGATTTGATTTCGCTTAACAGTCAAATGGTCTGTGGGAGAATATGGTGAATTTGGATTTGAGTAAGACGAAGCAGGGAGTTCGCGGTGCAGCATACTTGCAGAAGGAGAAGATATTTTGGATTATTGGAAAGGATGATTGGGATGAAGCAACGTGAGCCTGAAGTGTCGATTTATAGACGGTTGATATACACCGTATTAATGACGATTTGATCCATCGAGAACAGTAATGTAATGATTCACTGCGTTGGAAACTCAATCGTCGCCTCGAAGTGGACGCGTTGTGACGATAGGAAGTCACCAGTCTAATCAAGCGTATGGCTCGAGAATCACGATAACTCCTTCAGGGAATGGTGATTCGCTACGATTAGACTCACATTATTTCATTTTATCACTTAACTGGGGTCTATCGTATCCAGGATTAAAGAGTTATGCTTGAAATTGGGATTAATGGAGTTCGATGCTGAAGTGGATGAATGAGTCCTAGATCTCATTCTTTCTATAAGGATATTCCTGAAAGATGATTGTTCATTATCATACTCTGGATTACAAACTCCGAAATTACAAGAAAAGAGCAAATACATCATCATATACAGCATATTCTTTTGCAAAGCTAACAAAGAGTCATATGAAGGCCAAAAGGAAGGAGAGCTCCGAGCATTCCTCAACCACAATTTGGGAAATGAGCCCTCAAGGGATAGAAGTCAAAACCCATCAAAGGGATCCCTTCAGAGACCAGACGAGGAAATGACTGCTCAAGCAACCAACTTAGCTGCATGCCAGTTGGTAGAGGAATCTGAGGGAAAAGATCGATGCATCTCTTCACTCCATCGAAGAAGAATTTTGCCCAGTCAACATCCTTCATCTCAGCATCAATAGCCATCATGGGCCTCCAAATCCTTTGGTTCAACACATAATTTTCAGCAGGGACACCAAAGGTGACATTGCTAACAATGTCAAAGATGACCCTGTACTCCTCCTTCAAATGCAAACACGATGGAGATGGTGAAAACTCATAGTCAGCAGACTGCCTCCACTCATTCCAGTAACGGAACTCTGGAGCAGTCAAATGGTGGAAAACATCCATGACACGAACTGGACCTCGAGGAAGGCCGAACTTTTGAGAAAATAGAGACGGAGTCCAGCAAACCACCTCATTGTCAAAGCAACTCCAGATAGCATTATCATCAGTTTTACTCCTGAAGATAAAGCTTTGAAGAGCTTGTTTCTGATATTTTGTCGGCATAGTTGTCAGAAATTGGGTCAGGCAACTCTCATGAAGAGCCCCCATCACAAAGTTGGCAACACGACAATTGTTACCATACTCAAAGTACAACCCCGATTCATGAAGAATCTGGTTGCGTGTGATAGACAAATCACTGGGTGCAGTTGTAACATGATGCATTTTTGGAACAAGTAGAGAAGACAACGCTATATTAAAGGAAGAGGAGAAGATGAAGCCCAAGAAGACTAAGTGAAAGATGAAGTTTAGGGAGACAAATGTGATGTTCTTTATAGCCAGATCATGGCTCTATCCACAGAGAGAACACTCTTCCAAAACGTCTTATCAAATAAATTCAAATCCAGAAGAGCAGCAGTCGAGGAATCTCGACAAAGGGGGAAGCACCACCTGTATTAGTAAAGCTACTTATGGCAAGTCGTTCTACCTGGATTTTCTGGCGCTCTATTCCACGAAAGCTTAAAAAGGATAACAAAGGATAGCATAAATCTTTTGATTCAGACAGACATCTACCGCCTTAAATGATAACACTTGATGATTGTGTATGGAAAATGGTAGTTCATACCAGACACAAACCAAGTTGCTGAGACACGAATGCTAGCACAGCAGAGACGAAGTATGAAATGAGATATTATTATTTCTTGGAATTCTTGAAGTTGCAGGTAACTATTTTTAGATGATCAAATCTACTGAAGAAAACATGTCATATAATAGAAAAGGTTGTGGAGATTCAATACATCTTTTCATTCACCAACAAGATGTCATTACAAGAAACAGGGGAGAATTGAAGACAACACTTCATTCAAAAGTCTAGGAGGAAGAAGGCCTAAACGGAAAGAAGTCAGCAGATAAAAGATTCATTGGCCCTTCGGCTATTTGAGGAAAACTCTGCTCTAGCAACCAACTAAGTTGCATTCCGTTGAGTAGAGGCACGGCAGGATAATACTCGACGCAGTCTCGAACGTTGTCATAGATGTACTTCGCCCAATCTACGTCGGCTCCATCGTCAATAGCCATCATGAGCTGCCATGTTTCTTTTGAGAAGAACGTGTCATCACAGCACTCTCCCATCAACATATTGTTCGCCACACGATAGAGCACCCAATACGGAGTGCACAGATCGTAGGCAGAGACCGACAAGGAAAATTCCGACGAGGGAAGACGTCTCCATTTATGCCACGCCGACCACTCAGGGGCAATGTCCATCACACGATGGCTGAAGACAGACCCAGGTCCTCTGGGAAGACCGAATCGACGAGATAAGACGTCCGGTGACCAATAGATGAGTTTGTCGAGGAAGAAACCATAAATGCCATCCTCCTCCACAGAACAGCTCTTTATGAATTCACGAAGAATGTCGCCTTGGAAACGCTTTGGAATAGGAGTAACAAATTAGGTTAATCCACTACGATTTAACCTCGACATGATCATCTCTACCACTCTCGGAGTGTTTTCATATAAAGAGTTCAAACCACCCTCATGAAGGATCTGGTTTCGGCGCAACTCAAGAGATTGACCTGGTGAATCCATCTCGTTTCTTAAAAATTTGTGTTTCAGAAAAAGGGTTGTTGTGTCAACGAGGATACTTACAACAGGGTATTTATAAAGGAAAGATCTTAACTCATCTCGCCAGAATTGATCAGATTCAATCTACCAGAGTTATTATTAATCTGTCACCCTACGAATAGACAGACGCCACAACAGATCGGTCAACATAATTCTTGGAATACGCAATCGACATCGTCGTTTAATCTGCTAGAGATGAAAGCTCTGCTAGAGTTAAGGCATCTGCTAGTGAATACAATTTCTGCTAGAGATGAAAGCTCTGCTAGAGTTAAGGCATCTGCTAGTAAATACAATTTCTGCTAGAGATGAAAGCTCTGCTAGAGTTAAGGCATCTGCTAGTGAATGCAATCTCCGCTAGAAATGAAAGCTCTGCTAGAGATAAAGCATCTGCTAGCAAATGAGATCTATGCTAGAGTTGAAGTCTCTGCTAGAGACAAGGCCTCTGCTAGCAAATAGGATCTCTACTACTGAATTAAGGTCTATGCTAAAAATGGATTTTATGCTAGACTTAACATCTCTGCTAAAGGAAGGACACTCTGCTACCAACCATCGCTCTGCTATGATCTTAGCAAAGTTATTAAGCAATTGATTAACAGGGTAACTATCAAGAAGATGATTGATATTGAATGCATCTATATAAGTTTGTCAAGATTAAAACGACATTATCTTATATACATCATCAAAAGACAACTACAACAGACGATTCAATCAAAGGGCGAGAACGGTACAAAGGGTAAAAGTCTATTCCTCGGAGATTCGAGGGCCCTAAAGTGAGATCGCTAAATCTCTGTTCAAGCAGCCAACTCAGAGGCATCCCGTAGGGAAGGTGAAGTCGCGGGAACTGCTGAACACTTTGCCGGACCCTCTGGAAGACAAACGACGCCCAATCTACCTCTGCCCGGTCGTCGATCGCCATCATGGCTTTCCAAACTTCTCGGGAGAAAATCATGTCATCAGGATTCACTCCCACTATCATTCCACAAACAATCTCGAAGAGGACTTGGTAGCGCGGGAGCAGTCCATATGCTGAAGGGGTAGGCGAGAAGTCCAGATCAGCAGATCGCCTCCACCTCATCCAGGAAGACCATTCTGGGGCAATCTCATTACTGCGACACTCCAACACAGAATTTGGACCCCTCGGTAGGCCAAACTCTGAAGCAAAAGTATCAACAGTCCACCTCACCAATTGGTTTCTGAAAACACCTACAATGGAGTCTCCAATCGGCTGACTCTGTTGGAAGAAGAACTGTAGATGCTCTCTTTGAAAAGCATGAGGCGCAAAGAGATGAACCTAGCCAAACCACAAGCTTGGAGACTGGACATAACCCACTCTGCTATGTGGTAATCTGCTTCGTATTCCTCATATAGACCAGCATCACAGAGAATTCTATGTCGAGGAACATAGAGAGATTGATTCTGCTCCATCTTTTCGTATTGATGAAATTGTGAGAAGAAGAGCAAGAGTTACAAGAAGACGTAGCAACTACATCACATGATTATGCTATTTATAGAGAGGGCATTGGTAACTGTTCGCTGCTGAAGCTGAAAAGTCGCTAAGAAGAGTGAGATAATTTATTACTGCGAAGGTCAAATCAGAAGAAATTATGATCTTGCATAAAAAGCAATGCCGAGATTATGATGATGAAACCATGAAATACGTGGTAGCATCTGTTCACCTCTACCACAAACGGCTGCTGTAGTTTTCAAATCAGACGTGGGACGTTTGCGTTTTGCTTTGGTGAAACATTTAATGCATTCAGACGATGGCGACAAATGGGGTTATGCCACGTCATCCACACTCGAGCACCGAAAGACGTGATTCTACTCACGATCTGACTCTCAACCCCAACCGTCGATTGAAATTAAAATGAACTCAATCTTCGCCGTTGATTTCTTCACATACTTCGAAATCTTCTACACCTTCATAAGATTTCGAATCCCTTCAATTTCTGCCTTCAGATATTCACTCACCCCCCATTTCTGAAAAAACCCTCTCAAAATCTTCCGAAACCCCTACTCAACCATGGCCTCAAATCAAGATTCTCCCATCTCCTCACATCAAAATACAAATTCATCCGAGAATCTTCAGACTGATAGTCTCCAATCGGCTTCATTTATCTACCCCTCAACCACTTGCTCGCCCCTGCATGTTCGACATGCACCAGAATTCACCGGTATTGAGAAGAAGGAGGACATTGATGAGTCCATCCCTTACTACACATTAGTAACCATGGCCAGACAGAAGAAGCTGTCCACGCATTCGGGAGAACGGCGACGAGTTGCCCAGATTATGAAGGACAGGATTCTGTACATGCCGCTCGCCAACAAACAATTTCCTAAATGGATTTTGGATCTTTTTGATTCCGAACTGCTGGTAAAGTATCTCACTGCTGAACCTGATCAGTTTCATCCGCATATGGTTTCTGAATTTTATGCTAGGGCTGTTATGAGTGATGATCAGAAATCATTCAAAACATGTGTCTATGGAAATATCATAGAAGTGAGTGTTGATTTACTTGCTCGCACTTTTGGGCTTCGTAACTATGGAGCCAAAATTTCTCAGTATAAGATAACTGATACAGCCGAAATGGAAAGAAGGTGGAACCTTTGGAAGAAGCCAGGAGAGAAAAAGCAAATTGTTAAGGCTAACACCTCAATCAAAACCCTGACAGAGGAATACAAACTCCTCGCAGAGATTGTAATCAAGATGCTCCAGTGTGATGCTGGATCATACGCGGAGCTCTCTGCTAAGAAATATGCCGTGATGATGGCATTAAACGACACTGTTAAAGGCAATTGGGCCGAATTCATTTTTGAACGTTGGGCAGAACATGCCAAGAAGAATGCTCACATAGAAGTGGATGGAACATTCTCATCGAATGTAAACTTTGGGTTGAAGATTAGTAAACTGTTGGAGATTCTGTTTACTAACAAAGGAGTAGATCGAGGAGTTGCACTTCTCTCTACCGACTACATTCCGGTAACACGTCGCAAGCCTAAGCCAGTCAACGTCAGGAATCCTCGGAAGCTTAAAGGGAAGTCTAA
>JAPKLW010001223.1:0-65544 GCA_026898455.1 Plectranthus barbatus
CTAATAAAAAAAAGTATTGTAGCTCATGACATGGATATGTAAAAAAGCATTATCAAACTATCATTCAAATTAGGTGAAAAAAGATATTATCAAATAATTAATTATCAATTTATTTAGTGGATATGGTTAACTATAGTCTTCTAAAAAATTAAAATGTCTCTTTTAAACTCATGCATATTCTTCAAATTTACATATTTAAAATTTATTGATTATTATATAAAAAAACATGATGGTAAAATTTATAATAGTTAGAACAATAATATAATTAAAAACCATAAATTAAAAAATAAAAATAAAATCAAATTATAACATAAGTAATTCTTGAGTTCCTATTTTATCTGAAATTTAATACAATACGATCTTATTTTTAGAAATACAATAGAATCTTTTGTGTACCTTTGTTCTTGTACTTCAATATAATATTAGACATTAAATATATATACAAATTAAATAAAATTAAATATATATATATCAAACACAAAGTCTATAAGATTTGGTTTAAATATTATTCCAAGAAATATTTATACTTATATTATTGAAAATATAATAAATACAATAAATTGGTGAAATGAAATATTTTAAATAAAAATAAAAAATACAACTTTTATATTTTTATTACTCCCTATTTATTACATATTTATAATATAACAGAAAAAAATAATATAGAAATAATTTAAAATTAACATGATATTGTTTTGGAGAGAACAATTATTATAAACTATTCTCCCTTAATATATTCTATAGATATTTAAAATTTCATGGATTATTACACAAAAAATCATCATGGTAAAATTCATAATAGTGGAAATAGTAATTTAAAACAATAAATTAGCATATCCTCTAACTAAATGAAGATATTCATATACTATAAGTTATGCATAGTTCACAATTATAAAAAAAAATGTTAAATTTTATGATATCGAAAACTATAACATAGGTAATTCTTAAGTTCTTATTTTATCTGAAATTTTATTACAATACAATTTTTTTGTGTTCTTTTGCTCTCATGCTTAATATGATATTATACATCAAATATATACAAATTAAATAAAATAAAAAATTATATTAAACACATAGCCTATTATGTTTGTTTAAATATTATTCTATAAAAAATATTGTACTTGTATTATTTAAAAAATAATAAATATAATGAATTGTTGAAATGACACGTTTTAAAGAAGAAAAAATGACAAATATAATTTCTTTCATATTTTTATTGTTGGTTATTGCATATCTAAAATATAATAAAAAATAGTATAAAAATAATATAAAATTAACATGAAAAAGATTTGGAGGGAACAGTTATTATAGACTATTTTCATTTCATATATTATATAGATTTTATCGAACATACATAAATAATAATTATTAATTTTAATAATGATCTTATTAAATATATAATTAAGTAATGCAAATTATTTATATATATGTTTGCCATAATTATATTTTTCATTTGTATGTATATTAATTAATTAATATCATTATACTAATGGCATAATCTAAAAAATAATTCATATTAAATTTCATATGTATATATAAGATGTTGGGTTTTTTTGGGGGAAATATTAATTTTTGGCATAATCTTAATAAAAAAGTATTTACGGCTTATGTTTTTTACATGGTGACTTTTTTCCTCTAATAAAATATATGAAATGTTATTTACAAACTACATAGATTTTAAATAAAATCATATTGTATTATAAATTTAATTTATTGGATTGCAAAAGTACTTGAATTTCTAAATTATTGATTCTCAGTTTTTAATGAGTTAATTATTCAATTTTTATTTTTCTATTTTTTAATGAGTTGTTTATTTTTTAAAAATAGTAGTGGTGATATATATAATTAGAATAACAATAATGAGACTATTTGAAAGATAATTATATAAAATAAGATTGCACATTACACAATAATGATATTTTATAGCTTAAAAATTAACATTCAATTGAGAACAAATGAGGAATGAAATAAAACCAACTAAATTCGTGAAAGAGAATGAAAATAATAGCACTCAATTAAGAACAATTGACAATATTTTAGAACAAAAATAACTACACAAATATTTCTGAACAAATTGCATATATAATTTAACTAAGAAGACACATTCACTTGAGTCAGTATAGCTGAGACAAATTCTTAGAAAATAGATCTCCATCGTGCACTGACATTGATCTTGAGAAGCTGGGTAACACCTTTTTGCATTTGTGTTTTGTACTGAAATTGATCATAAATGCTAAGATTACAACATTGATAAAGAAGCATATTAGAAAATGAACATATGAAAATACGAAAAAACTAAAGTCAATCAATATAAGAATACAAAAATATGAGTTTCGAGAATAAATTTTGAAGAACACTAACTGAACTGATGAACAAAACAAAAAAGATGATGATTTCTCATGAGGATCAATCCTATTTATACTAATGATCATGCACCCCTATTTATGCTAAATAATTATGTATAAAAAACTGTCTACCACTAATTATGCTTCATATTTAATTAGTTTCATACCTTATTCAAGATAATAGGCTGTCCAAATGACTATGAAAGCGATGCATACTTTTTGTACTTATTTTAAATCAAATTAGTATTAATGAAATGATTAAAATATGCCAATAACACCTATAATCATGCCTTAATCAATAAATTGTAACTTAAATTATCTCATTTGTATATAATTATGTTACTTATTTAAATTTTGTAATTCGTGTATGTAATTATTTTATTTATGTACCCTATTTTTTGTCATATTGGGTTATTTATATCAATTAATTTCCATAGTAATTATTTTTAAAAAATTTAGATGAGCGAAAGTTTTCTTTATATAAGTTTTATTTTTAAGTAGATGTAGATAGATGATTAATTAATTATATTCAGAATTAGTTTTTGAATTATATATTTTTAATGAGATTTTTAATTGATACATAAATAACAATAATTAATTGATAATTATACAAAACATATATACATGTAATAATTATTATATATTTACCATATTTAATATTACTCACCTAATATATTGCTAGTTTATTTTAGGCAAGTGATTTTGGGGGGAAAATTTTTTTGGGTTGGGGTTTTGTCTTTTAGTATATATAGATATGTATGAATATGTTAACATACATGGGCCATGCATAAATATATGATTATTACTTGTGCAGCCGAATCTGTGGATACTATTTTAACATGTGTTCTTTAGGAGAGAGAAGGAAAAGGAGTTTAATTTGTGCATCTTCTATTACTATCATTATTCATTAGTTCATGTCTGGGTTTTTTTACTCAATGCTCCATTTTTTTTCAAATTAGTCAAGATCACAAACCCCACATAACCTAACCAATGAGAGAGAAGAGTAAATATGTGTGTGAATTTGAGAGAGAGAGAGAGAGAGAGAGAGAGAGCTCCTACGCCTGCAAATTATAATAAATGGACTGATGGCCCCTTCAATATTCCGATTCAAGCAATATTGAATTGTAATAAATGGAAGGAAGAATTCTTAGTGAGTGAGGAAGATTTCCAAGGGCAGTGGAAGTGGAAAAGGAAAAATATGAGTGATGATCCAAATTAAGACAACATCAATCCACTGGGTCCCATTCCATATGTGTTTTCTTAATCTTCTTTCGCTCTTTTGCTCTCCCCTCTCTCTCAAATTTTGAACCCTTTTATCTTTATATAAATATCCTCAGATGTGCAACAACTCTCTTGAACTACACACACTGTACTCTTATAAGCTCTGCTCTCTCTCTCTGTCTCTGAGTAAAATCACTCGCAAATTGTGTGTATAGCATGGCGGAGATAGAAGAGTATCAAAATAAACCATGCAACAACGGCCGATTAAAACTCTTTGGCTTCAACATGATTGATGATCCCGTTGACTCGCCGGATCCCGGCGAATCCCCGGCCTCCGACGGCCGCAAGTACGAGTGCCAGTACTGCTGCCGCGAGTTCGCCAACTCACAAGCTCTCGGCGGCCACCAAAACGCGCACAAGAAGGAAAGGCAGCAGCTCAAGCGCGCGCAGCTGCAAGCCAGCCGAAACGCCGCCGTCTCCTACATGCGCAATCCTATGGTCTCCGCCTTCGCCCCGCCGGCCCACCTGCTCGCCCACGCTGGCTCCGTCGTCGTGCCTGCATCATCGCCGTCGTGGGTTTGCGTGCCACGCGCCGGGCAGTCATTCCCAGTGTCGCATGGCTGTGTTTTCC
Source organism: Plectranthus barbatus (assembly GCA_026898455.1). Classification (NCBI taxonomy): domain Eukaryota; kingdom Viridiplantae; phylum Streptophyta; class Magnoliopsida; order Lamiales; family Lamiaceae; genus Plectranthus; species Plectranthus barbatus. The sequence continues at coordinate 4,198 of JAPKLW010001223.1, forward strand.
CCGCCTCCACCAGTGGAAGAAGCGTATCCTACGGCGGCGGCGTTGCGGAACCGAGCTTCGTCGGTGTCGGGCTGCATCAACCGGTGAAGGCCCGTGGCGGGAGATTGGACGGGCCGTCTTTGAGCAGATTTTCCAGAGTTGATGATGGTCCGGGCTTTCACGATGAGTTCGGGCTGGATTTGCACCTCAGCCTTGCCCCGGCCGGTTCGTGAGCCCGATTTGATTATTAATATTATTATTTTACAGATAAGTTAGATATCTTGTACATTTTCAGATTTATTTATTTAATTATTTTTCTCAAGGTTTCTTACAAGAATGAATTTTTATTCTAATGTTTTTAGATACAAGATATTCACCTAGGGGTGACAATTCGTGCGGATCGGATTCTTATCGTGTTAACCTGTTATCGATCTGATCCGTTAATGTTAAATTCGTATTCGATCCATTAACAAAAATTAAAATCCGTATCTGTATTTGATCCGTTAAGCTATAATCCGTATCCGCACAAATCCGATCCGTAACCGTTAAGGATCCGATAAGTATTCAATCCGAATGATTTGTTATGGATCCGATCCGATAATAATCCAAATTAAATTAATTCAATAAGAATCTATTTCAATAAACACAATTATAATCAAATAAAAATTTGATAAGATAATACAAAACATTTATATTTGATTGTTCAAATTTAAATTTAAGATCTCACCAGCAAGTTAATCGGTTAATAAAACTTAATTGAAAACTTGAAGTTGAGAAAAAAAAAGTTATTAAATTTTGATAGTAAAAGAAAATAAATATTACAAAATATAATGAATAAATAAATTAATATATTTTTGGTGGTGAATTAAAAAAATGAGACACAGATAATGAATGAAGAATTAAGAGATTTGAATTTTTTAAGAACTCTAAATCTAAACTAAAATATCAAAATCAATTAATTAATTATAATATTTAAAAAATAAATATTTTTTACTAATTTATTATCGGATATCCGTATCCGATCCATTTATTGGATTATCCGATCCGATCCGTATTTAATTTGAATCCGATCTGAAATTTTCGTGTCCTTATCGTGTCGATCCGATAAGAATCTATATTCGATAAGCCTCAATCAGTATCAATTATTATTGTACGGATTCGTGTCGGATTATCGGATCGAATCAAAAATTGACACCCCTATATTCACTGTTGGAATATTTGAGTTGGAAAATTTTATATATTCTTATATATGAGAGATATTCACTAATTGAATATTTAAGTTGGGAATTTTTAAACTATTGCTAATTAAAATGTCAAAAATCATTGAATATTGAGACTTGGGAAAATGTCTAGATTCATTTAATTCTGATGTGAAACGCACGGTGTGTTAAATCATTATTTGAATTGATATATTTATTCGTCTATGTTTTTTATTATTAGTATTAATTAATAATTTCATAAATTATTTTAATAACATATACTTAAGTAAGTTCATGTTAAAATGAATGATCTAGATTAAAATCATGATTGAACTTTTTTTTATAAATTATACATTTATGCTTGATTGCTCTATAAATTATGCATAAAATGATGTTTAATTGTCATATATGTTATATTTAGTAAATTTACTTATTTTTTAATAATATTTTTTTATTAATTCAAGGTTGAAATTCATTTCTGAAAACCTATTATATAATAACATAGACACGAAAAAATGAAACTGGAAAAGATTAATCGTGATTGTTAAAACCTTTTTGTTGAAAACTTGAAATTAATGACCATGTATTAAATAATTAAAAATGCAAAATGAGTAGCCAGTATGATTGAAGCTAGTCATACATTTGCAAACATTCTCAACAAACCTATTTTCATACATAATGATGGTGCCATATACATAAAGTAAATGCGGGACATGGCACATGCAATATAATAGTGAAATCATTTTCATATGTGATTAAAATATTATAGATTCAAATTTCTTCGAATGTATATAATTTAAAAAAAATTGATTAGTGTGTATTTTTTTTTAAAATTTTAAATCACTAGTATTTCAGGCTGGAAGCAAAGGAAAACCAATTTCTTCTTCGTATTATGCATAGCTGTCTACATAAAGTTTATGATAAATCACTTCATCTATTAGTTTATAAATATTTTCTTCGATTATTTCAAGTAGAGAACTTAGTAAACATGCTTTTTCTTTGCCATAAATATTTTTAGCAGTATTATCAAAGCAAAAATTAGTTTAATTATTAATTTAGTATCTAGAAGATTATTTTTTAATTTAAAATCGAATTAAGGCACTGTATTGGCTGGATTGAAATCTTTTCGATCATAAATTTAGAATCTTCTGAATTGAGAATTTATCAATTCTATTGGTAGGCGTACAGAATTAGTCTTTATGAAAAAATATGGTTGGCCCATTCGGTAAAGCTTATGAAAAAAAACCTCAGATATAGATCTTATGAGTACAGATGGGCCTGGGCTGTTCTCTCATATTTATTTGGATTTAGTAGAAAACAAAAATATACCCAACATTTTATTCAAACCCTATATATGCATCAATTCCAGACTTATCTACCATTTAATATTAAAAAAAAAAAGACCTACACTCCATATTTTCAGTTAAGAAAATTGACATATCTATATTTATTATTAAAATTTATCTTAGGTTATTTTTTTTTTAAGAAAATAGTGTTTCAATGTTAGTTCAGCTCGATGTTGGAGAAGCTCAGCCGCAAGGAAATATTTCTAAGTCTAATAGAAATCACGTTTTTCACTTAAAGAAATGCATGAAGTATATTTTGTTACATTTGTTAGCTGATGTGAACATGTAGCGTGCTGTGAACACTGTTGTAAAACTCGGCCTAGGCGGCCGAGTACTCGGTGCCTAGGCGCTAGGCAGCCCTTACCAAGGTGAGTAACCCTTACTCGGTCTTTCTGGGCGGTTTTTTCTTAGTCAGTAAGTACTCGGTGAGTACTCGGTCTGGGCGAGCTCGGCGGAGGGAGTACTCGGCTTGGGCGGCAAGAGTACTCGGCCTGGGCAAAGGTTGGGCGGTAATTATATAAAAAATTTAATTTTTTCCTTATTTTTGCAAAATCACACTCGTGTACCTCCTCAAGATCTCAACACTAAATTTGATAAGAACACTCCCCGCCCTCGTCATGGACTCATGAACTTGCCAATACCATTTTGTCTTGCCTCGCCCCTTTGTTTACTGTTTTCTTTCTTTCTTACATTAGTCTATAATAATAAAAAAAAATGTACGTAAATTGAAGTTTAAATTACTAATTTGTCTGTTGTGTGCTTGAATGAAAAAAAAATAATAACCTCAAGTATTGAATGTGTCATACATTTATTTTGGATGGTTGGTACATATTAACTATGTTTTATTTTGATAAAATGCTTGAATATTCGAAATAAAAGAAAAAAATAATAAAAATAGTTCAATTATCTAAAGCCGCCTAGGCCCCGACTACTCCCCGCCTAGACCGCCTAGGGCGCTAGGCCCCCTTCGGCGCCCAGAAACCGCCTAGCGAGTTTTACAACCTTGGCTGTGAATGGCTGTTGAGTTAGTTAGAAAAAGGGTTTGTTATACCTTGTTTTGGGTGTTATCGGGGAGAGAGAATGTTGTCTTCTTCCACAAAATTGTGAGAAAATATCATAGAGTTGAGCGAGAGAAATTTGTATGTGAGCTGTGCGATTCTTGTATCTCTAGTATGCGCAAGTCATCAATAAATCTCATTTGTCATTGTCACCGCCCGTGGATGTAGGATGAAAACCAAACCACATAAATCCTCTTTGCATGAGTGTGTTGAGTTTTACGTAGATTTTGGTGAATTTATTGTATTGAATCAAAATCAGTATAGTATCTTATTGTAACAAGTGGCGCCATTTGTGGGAATTCCACTTGAAGAGATTGGGCGTGCATTCATAATATTGAAGCCATTAATCCCCATTTCAAAGTTCTTGAAGAATTACCCTTCGACTGTTTGGGTAAGTAATCCCCTAGAATTTTCTTGAGATATTCTCGGTACCTATTGTGGTTTGATTGGTAGAATTATTGAGGGGTTTTAAATCTTGGCCAGTTTGTTTGAAAGTAGTGTGATAATTACTTGTGAATTGCTGTGAATTTTGCAATCTGCAATTCTGTGTGAAATGGCTGCACCACGATTTGATGTTGAGAAATTTACTAGCATAAACGATTTTGGGTTGTGGAAAGTAAAGATGTTGGCTCTATTAACTCAACAAGGTTTAGAAGATGCAATATTGGAAGATGGTAGTGGTTTTAAAGATAAGCAAGCGGATCAGGAAAAAAAAATCTACAAGGCAAAAGGCATAATCTTTTTATGTTTCGATGATAAAATTTTAAGGGAAGTCTCGAAAGAAGATACGACTGCTATGTTGGAAATTCGGGAATATTCAATAAGGAATTTATGTGTGGAATATTTAATTTCATTGAAATTAAATTAATTTTCTCAAATCCGAATTTCGATGAGTGAGAAATGAGTGCACGAAGTAACACGGTTGATAAGGTGACCTTGTGGGCTCGTTTGAATGGGCTGTTGAGCTTGTTGGGCTTGTGTCTATGTGGATGGTCGACATGGCACACTATGGATGCCACGTGGATGATGAGTCAGCCATGTGGGAATTGTGTAGATCGGGCATGTCTAATCATGCTCTATCAATTCCATGTGGGGATTGTGTAAATCAAGCAGTTCTAATCATGCTCAATCAATCCCATTTGTTACGCCCTTGACTCCTTAGTCAATGTCGTGATTCCCGCCCGTAATGGTCCAGCTTCCATGTCTGGAACTTTGCCTATAAGTAGGCATTTCTTAGGCGCATGTCAATAACATTCACATAGCCAAAATACTACGACTTTTCAAAATTGCATTCTCTACAAAACCTTTCTCGCTTGCTCAATTTCCACCTGCGTTTAGTTCGTCAGAGTTTTTACGGCCGCAGTGTTGTCTCGTAGAAGAGGAAAGCCATTTTACCTTTGGGGACGATCCCCGGACAATGAGCATTATATTGGTGAACTCGTCTTGCGGGAAGAGGGACTCCTTGACTCAACTTATTTCATTTTATTTTATTTATTCTCACATCTCCCAGTACTTGTAGTTTTTCTTGTAAAAAGTTGCATCACTAGGTGTTTTTTGATGCATTGTTCTCAGACTTGTACTCATATTTTCCAAAAATAGCAAGATGAATTACTCTACTCAAGATCTGAGACAAGGCTGGTAATTCACTCAACGCCGCCGGAGGAAGCAACACCATCAATGTCCATCAACTCCCACCTAATGCTCAAGCCGAAAAGCCTTTCAAGTATTCCGGCATTGATTTCAAGACTTGGCAACAAAAAATATTGTTTTATCTCACCACCGTTGGTTTGGCAAACTACTTGAAGGAAGACAAGCCCGAAATTGTTGATGACGAGCCTGATGCAAACAAGAGGATTGCTTTGGACAATTGGTGCCATGGAGATTTTCTTTGTCAAATACTTAATGTCTTAGTAGATTCCCTCTATGTTGTGTATTGTAATGTAACCATTGCTAAAGATTTATGGGAACACCTCAAAAAGAAGTACAACACCGAGGATGCGGGTACTAAAAAGTACGTCGTGGTCAAGTACTTGTCGTACCAAATGGTAGAAAATTGGTCTGTGGTAGAACAAGTGCAAGAGTTTCAACTTATTTTGCACAATGTTCACGCCGAGGGGATGGTACTTACCAATGCTTTCAATGGCTGCGGTCAATGAAAAGCTGCCTACTTTGTGGAAGAACTTCAAGAGCTACCTTAAACATAAGCAAACGGCTATGTCTCTTAAAGACTTGATTATCAAACTTCAGATTGAAAAGGACAATCGAAAGGTGAATCCTTAGCCAAGGGCTATGGATGTAAAGGCTAACTTGATGGAACGTCGTGGTCCATCAAACAAGAGAAAGAGGCCTAATCCCTCGAACAAAGGAGTTATGATTAAAGAACCTAAGTTCAAAGGTGTTTGCTTCAATTGTGGCAAGAATGAGCAAATGGAAAATCATTACAAAAAGCCTAAAAACAAAAATAAAGGCAAAGCTAAAATGGAAGCCAACAATGTTGAACCCGACGATGATTTGGAAGATGACTTGTATGCAATAGTTTTTGAGGTTCGCCATGTTGATAATCCAAGAGAATGGTTTGTTGACACGGGTGCAATGTGTCATATGGCTTATGATAGGAGTGTTTTTGTCTCTTACAAAACTGTTGAAGGAAGAAAGCTCCACACGGCAATCAAGCTTCATCTGATGTCATTTGACCTTGAAGGATGTGCTTCATGTCTGGAACATCCGCAAGAACCTTATGCCAGGCTCTTTACTTGTTAATCATGTCTTTAAACTTGTATTTGAGTCTAAAAATTTTATCTTGTCAAAGTTTGGAAAGTTCTTTGGTTAGGGCTACCTCGCCAATGGTCTTTTCAAATTGAATGTAATGGCAAAGTGCCAAGCCGAGAAAGTGATCAATAAAGTTGAAATTTCTTCTTCTTATTTGATTGAGTACTCTGATTTATGGCATATTAGATTGGGACATGTGAATTTAAATGCTATAAAAAGATTAGTAAATTTAAATATTTCTAAAAGTGACTGAATTTAAACAAATAAAATGTGAAGTTTGTGCTGAGACAAAAATGGCAAGAACACCATTTAATTCAGTCGAGAGGAGCACTAAACCTCTAGAGTTAATACACACAAATTTGTGTGATTTTAAAATGGTGCAAACTAGATGTGGGAAAAGTACTTTATTATTTTTATTGATGATTGCACCAGATACTGCTATCTTTATTTGTTAAGAAGTAAAGATGAAGCAATTGAAGACTTTAAGAATTATAAATAAGATGCTAAAAATCAATTAAACAGTCGAATTAAAATAATTCAAAGTGATAGAGGTGGAGAATATGTAGCACCGTTTGAAGAATTTTGTGCTGCCTCAAGCATTTTTCATCAAACAACGACACCTTATTCACCTCAATCCAATGGTGTTGCCGAAAGGAAAAATCGGACACTAAAGAATATGATAAGCGCCATGTTGATTAGTTCAGGACTACCCCAAAATATGTTGGGAGAAGCTGTTTTGAGAGCTAATTATATCTTGAACAAGATACCTCTTAAAGGAAAAGAGATAACCCCTTCTGAGATGTGGAAAGGATGAAAATCGTCCTACAAGTATCTTAAGGTGTGGGGTTGTTTAGCAAAGTTCGAAGTGCCTTGACCTAAACAAGTTGTAATTGGACCCAAAATAATTGATTGTTATAGGGTATGCTTTGAATAGTGCTGCTTATCAATTCCTAGAACACAAATAGGATAATCCGAATATGACAGAAGATACCACTATAGAGTCAAGGAATGCTATATTCTTTGAACACATCTATGTCTGCACGAGTAAGAGTGTCTAGAAAAAGGATACATAAGGAGGCTACTAGTTTTGATCCTATAGAGGAAGAATCGAGATGTAGTCAAAGGGCAAGAATGGCTAAAAGTGTTGGTCCTGATTTCATCACCTATATGCTAGATGATAAACCAATTACCATTAAAGATGCTTGAGCTAGACCCGATGCCTCACTGTAGCAAGAAGCCATTAATAGTGAGATTGAGTCCATCATGTAAAATCACACGTGGATTTTGACCGATCTCCCGAAAGGTTGTAAGCCCTTAGGATGCAAGTGGATCCTTAAAAGAAAGTACAAAGCCGATGGTACGGTTGATAAGTATAAAGTACACCTTGTGGCGAAAGGCTTTAAACAAATAGAGGGAGATGATTTCTTCAACACCTATTCACCAGTGACTAGGATCACATCTATTAGAGTGCTTAGAGCGATTGCTGCCCTGGACAATCTCAAAATTCACCAAATAGATGTGAAGATAGCATTCCTAAATGGAGAGCTAGAAGAAGAAATCTACATGGATCAACCCGAAGGGTTTGTAGTACCTGGACAAGAGAAAAAGGTATGCAAACTAGTTAGATCCTTGTATGGTCTAAAACAAGCACCCAAACAATGTCATGTTAGATTTGACAATGCTATGTTGTCAAATGGTTTCAAGTATAATGAATGTGATAAATGTGTATACTACAAATGCACTTTTGAAAATTTTGTGATTCTTTGCCTTTATGTAAATGACATGTTGATTATGGGAAGTAATCAACAGGTAATAGTTGATACTTGTTGGGTGTACTTTTATGTTTTAGAAAGCCCCAAGAACGAATTTGGTAAATGTGTAATATAATAACGAGAACGAAATGAAAGGAATCAATAATAAGATGAGAGTTTGCTCTAAGAATTTATTTATTCAAAATGCTACAAACAAGCAAGCTAGCCGAATATCCGTAAATAATCGTATAATATTATAAGGTGCATTTGTTCTTTTACAGGAGTTGTCATTAGCCCTAAATCCTGCCCTTCATGGTTGAGCTCATTTCCACCCGATTCTATCTCCACTTGGAATGAGTTGACCGAGAAATTCTTGATGAAGTATTTCCCAGCTGCAAAGATTGCCAAGTTTCGAAATGAGATTATGTCTTTTAGGCAAGAGGATGAATTTGTGAGTGAAGCTTGGGAAAGGTTTAAGGAGTTGCTAAGAAGGTGCCCCTACCATGGGATTCCTAATTATATTCAGATTGAGACATTCTACTTTGGGCTAAATCTAAATTCAAGGATAATGTTGGATGCATCAACAAAGAGAGCCTTACTGTCCAAATCCTATGAAGAAGCATGTCAACTACTGGACCTAATATCATCCAACAACTATCAATTGGAAGATCCAAGAGCTGCTCCAACATTAACTCAAAAAGTTCCAGGAATTCTAGAAGTGGATGCTCATACTGCACAAATGCCAACACCATTAACAGCAATGGGTTCAACAATTGAGAGTTTTGAGCATAACATTCACCCCCCAACCATTGTTGGAGGTGGTATCATGTTTTTATTATGGAGAAGTACACAAGTTTGAAGAGCGTCTAGCTCATCCAACATATGGATGCTATGAAGAAAATCAGAATTATCAGCAGAACCAGGGGAATAATCCATATTCTAACTCATGCAACACAGGGTGGAGGAACGATACCAATCTTTATGGTATGAGTCAGAAAATCACAATGTTGCAGCATCTGAGCAGCATAAGTCTTGGAGTTCTAGTTTCCAACAGAAGAATCAACAAAGAACTAAAGTACCACCTGGGAAGCAGCTGAATTCATTGGAAAATATACTCAAGGAATTTGTTACAACAAATGCAGCAATGAGTCAGAGTCAGGATACCCTTATCCAAAGCCAAGCTGCTTCACTTAGAAGCTTGGAAATGCAAGTTGGGAAATTGGCAACCGAGCTGAGAAATAGACCTCAAGGCTCTCCACTAATTGACTCTTTCAATCAGAGGTCTGGAAAAGAACATGTCAAGGCATTGACATTGAGTAGTGGCAGGAAACTTGAGGAATTTTCCCCTGCACAGGGTCAAGAAGCTGAAAAAGAATCACAGAACCAGACTACACTTCATGCTGTAACACAGAAGCAACATATGACGGATGAGAGGAATTTTACAACCCCACCACCACCTTTTCCACATAGGGTTAGAAAGAAAGTTGATGAAGTGAATGAGTACTTTGCAACTGATGTGTTGGATATCTTTGCTGAAGGAATGCATGAAGAATGGTTCATGGAGTCTGAGCAAATTGGAAATGATAACAATGAGCTTGAGGGGCTGAATGCCGATGAAGAATTTCAAAAACCTGAATCTCTTGACTTGTCATATGGAGAATTTCAGACTTTTCCCACTCAACAACTAGAAATGGTATTGGGCTCTTTTCTACCTCATTTGGAGGATGATGACCAATTACCCTTGAAAAATCCAAAACCACCTGATATTTGGTACATGGGAGAAGAGTTTAGCTCTTTGAATTCTTTGGAAGAGATTTTGCTGAGAGAAGGTTGTAATGGCTTCGTGGAACAGCAGCAAGTAAACGATGTGAATCAAGCTGTGGAGGAAGACATGATCAAATGTTTCGATCCTGAGATCAAGAATTCAATTTTTGATAGCTATTTGGTCTACCTTGTCCAATGTGCTACAATGGAAAGAGAGGGTACACACATGGCTGCATGCAATGAATCAGTTCCCAAGAGAATTTTGACTGAAGGGTATGTTTGTGTTCACTACAAGAAGAGGAAACGAGAGAAGCTTTGGAGGAGGATCCGACAAAGAGAAGGCTCCGGCCTCATTGAATGATGCTTAAGAAGAGAGGTATTTTGGGCTATCTAAGAGTTTCTGACTCTTTGGTAATTGAGATAGCCGTGAAATCTAACTGCTTTCATTTTATTTCTATCATTTAGTTAGTTTTATTTCTTTTATTTATTTTCTGCTTTAGTTATTTTGTGATGCTCTAGCATGAGAGTAGCATTAGTTGGACTATGAAAGAAGGATTTGATGCTGAATATCAAAGACCAAAGCAAATTCATCCTGCAACAGCTAGGCACCATTAGAGCTAAAGAGAAAGGAAAAGCAATCACCTTTGCTGGCCCGTGACCCTCTGGTTAATTTGAAACTCATTCCACTCAAAAAAATTAGTTTATATTTTTTTTATTTGTTAGTTTGTGTTGGTTATGTTTGTTGTATGCTTGTTGGGTGTAGATGTGTGTGCTTTTATTTTTGTGTTTTAGGTTGTGGTTGCCTAATTGGTTTACAATATTTTAGCCGATACTCATTTCTATGCCCGATGATGTGTCCATTCATTTTTTCTCATCTTTTGGCTTCATGAATAGTTTTTGGTTTAGCATGTTTTGTTTTCTTCAGATCTCTAGTTTTAAATTGGTAAATCATGTCTGATTTGAGTTCCAAGTCCGTGAAAAAAAAATGGAATTCTTTTTGAAAACTACATCTTGTTAGTTCAATGATTTGGCAGGATTTGAGCTATTTTGACTTGTGATATGTGTGAAATAGTTACCTCTTGCTTGGCCGATAGCATATTTGAGGCGAAATTAGAATTTGTGCCACTTGTAGAAATGATTTAGCCCATCTTTCACCTATTTGAGCCTTCTACCATTTCATTTCATTCACAAGTTTCCTTAGCACCTTTCTTTGTGCCTTATGCCGTTTCTTTCATCTCCCCTACATGCTTAGCCAATTATCCATACACTCACCTTTATCCAGGAGTATCTTTAACTCTTCTAAACATTAAAGACAATGTTTGTTCTAAGTTTGGGGGGTACACACGCACGCCTTTACACGTTGTAGTTGTGGTGTTTTGTGTTTTGTGTTTTGTTAGAATAATCAATGTTGAAGCATTCCAGTGGCATGAGATGTATGGCTGAAAATATTGAAAAGCAAAAGTTATATATTCGGTTCTTAAAAAAATGAAAGAATTAAAAAAAGAGAGAAGAGAAGAGAAAAGAAAAGAGAAAGAAAAAAAGTTAAAAAAATTTATGAAAAAAAGAAGAAAAAAAAAGGGTATAGTTTGCTTTATTTTTATCTTTTGGGAGTGGTTGCCTTTCTCCCTTGTTAATGTTGTAGAGTAGAATAAGTCCTAAATTAAGATGTTGAATTATGCTCCTGGATAATAGTCACTTCAACTATATTTACCCATCCATAACATTAGCCTTACATTACAAGCCATAAAGTCCTTTTGATCTGTGAGTGGCATAGATTTCATAAGTGGAGAAAATGTTAAAGGTTAAGTGGGAGTGAAAATAAGTAACATTGATGATCACTGAGCTTGATGAAATAGCTTGAGTCATGTTGAAAAGTTGTGCTAGCTGAAGTTGAGGCATATTTGTTTTTGGAACTTGGGACTTCAAATTTGATTGAGGTGCTTTGTTAAACCGATGAGATGTGTTTTTAACAATTTCATGCTGATCATAGACTATTTTTTTAAGTCTTTCTTTTTCCAATTTTGCTGAGGGCATGATGCAATGTTGCTTAGGCTAAATTTGAGTATCTCATGAGGGCGTATGTGTCGTTTGTTTGTTTGTCTTTATCCTTTGTTTGTGTCTTTGTTTCGTGGGGACAAACAACATCTTAAGTTTGGGGGGGGGGGTGATAACTCCCTTTAGTAGTTATTATTTTAGTATTTTATAGGTGTATTTTATGTTCTTTTTAGTATTTCTAACTCGTTTTAGGTTGTTTTTGTGTTGTATTTATCATTGTCTGCATTGTGTGTCTTGTATAGTTGTGTTTTATTATTTTTAGTTGTTTTGCAAGGAAAAGGAGTGATATTAATCAAGTTTCATGCCAAAGAAGTGAAGAGTAATCTGCTGAAAGTTATGCTGCAGCATAGGAGTACCATTACTGGGAGCAGAGAGACTGCACCAGGGGGGACCACCTGCAGACAAAATCAGCTTACTTTTTAGATTCTGTCTCAAAAGTGGTACAAATGTCAACTGTTGTGAGCCATTAGAGTCCAAGGGCATGATGGAGAGCCATGTGTAGGACGGAGATTCATTAGAAGTAAAAAGAGTGAAGATATTTTGAGAGCAAAGAGAGAGAAAAATACACATTTAACAATTATTCTTCCTCAACAAGCCATATTTTTAGAGAGAGGAAATCTGGGAGCTACAGCACGGAGATGGAGGAAGAAGAAGAGCAGCAGCTGGACACATTGTTGATGGTTTTTCTACGTCTCTAGTTTATGTTTTTAGTTGATAGAATGAAGGATATTTGGATTTTAGCCATTATTACTTATTTCTTTTTAGTATAAACATGAGCTAAACTCCTAATTCTTGGGTTGTTAACTGGTTTATTTGCTTGAATATATGTTAGAGTTGTTCTTGTTTCAAATCTGGTGTTTGATTATGATTTTGGTTTGTTTGATTCCTTAAACACGACGGTGGCAATGAATATTTCACCTAGGGAGATCGAAAGGAGATCTAGGCTTAGGAAGTCATAAACAATCTTAAATTCTTGTGTAGACATACAAAGAACTTGAGATTTGTAGAACCCCTGTTGTGAATATCGCATTTGAAGATTAAATCTGTCATAGACATATGAGGTTTAATAAGAAAATGCAGATCTAGTAGTGTGAAAACATGCTAGGCAGAAGAAAGTGAGGTTACAAGACCCAGAATTGATGTCTGAACCATGCTGCAACATATAGGAAAGTAGATAACCAAAAGTTAGCAGCCCAAATGTATTTTATTGCTTTGATTAACTCATATTTCTGAAGTGTTTATGATCATAATTAGGGAAGAACAATTATTAATCATTTTAGCTTTAATTGGTTTTATCCTTTACGCATTTTTGCAATTTTAGTTTAGAAAATCATCACACAAACTTATTTTGCAAGCAATATTATGTGCATGGCTTGATTAAACACTCTCTAGGGTTCGATATCTGGTCTCCTAGACTATATTACTTGTCGATTTCGTATACTTGCGCATAGTTATGTAGTTACCTTGCTGCAGCAACAACAACAGCTCCCGATATTGGTTTTCTCGTTGGGATTTGCGGGATTGAGTTTGACTTCCACCGTACTGTCAAATTCCCTAGATTGTGGAAACGGCGGGCTGGTCGGGAAATGTTGCTGCGAGCATACTGCTTTAAAGCTCGCGTAGTACCACTCTTTGGTGGAATTTTGCTCACCCTTGATCGTATGGACTCCATCTGGGGTTGGGAATTTAACCATTTGATGATACGTGGATGGTACCGCTTTAAGCTGATGGAGCCATGAGCGTCCCAGCAGTGCGTTGTAAGCGTTGGGTGCTTCGATAATCATGAAGGACACATCGTGTCGAATTCCACCGCAATAAGTTGGTAAATTTATAGTCGCCACCGTCATCTGTACTCCTCCATTGAAACCGATCAGTGGGGTTTGGCATTTTACTATTCTTTCTTAAGGGATCTTCATTTCCTTTAATGCATGTTGGAAGAGGATGTTCGCTGAGCTGCCGTTGTCCACCAAAATTCTTTTGACGATGCAGTCCGACAGTTGTAAGGAGATGACTAGGGCTTCATCGAGAGGATAGTTGAGCCCCAGCGCCTCTTTGTCCGTGGACTCGATTGGTGTGTGCGTCGGAGTGCTCCACAATGTTGAAATTTCTTCGTGATGTTGCCTTCTGGCCGCTTAGCAGCGGACCTGGTTATCCCCTTGATTTCAGAGCCACCGGTGATGTAGTTGATGGTGAGAATGGGAGCCAGAGATTTATCAGTCCGGCTCGCATCCCCCGCAGGTGGCGCAGTCTGCTTCTCTCGAGTCCAAGTCCGTTTCCCCTGATCTGTCAAGAATTCCGCCAGTAGACCCTTCTTTAATAATTCAACAACTTCCAACCTTAATGCGCGACAATCCACTGTGGTATGCCCATGGTCATTGTGGAAGTCGCAAAATTTTTTAGGATCCCTCATGGACGGGTCGGTCTTCATCTTTTGCGGCCACTTTACTTTCTCCGACATTTGTCGGAGTACGTTGTGCAAAGAGAGTGTACTCCGGCACGTAGGAATTCAAAGCATTGCCTTGTGGTGGTTTACTGCTTGACGATTGACTATACGGATGCGGTCGCGCAGGGTGCCTATCACGTGGTTCGCGCCACTGATCATCTTGAGCTACTGTGCTTTTCTGTAGGGCTCGTCCTCCTTCCATTTGATTAGTGCCCATGCCCGATTGAGTGCGTCATCCATAGTCTGGTAGGGGTAGATCGATAGTTCCCTATAGAGGTCGGAGTCGACGTCCAGACCTTTGGTGAATGCTCGAACTGTGGTATTGTTTGGGCAATTTGGTACGGCCACCAATTCTTTGTTAAACCTTGACAGGTACACTCTATGTGCTCTCAGGGTCTTTAGATTACCGCATATAGATCATCCAGATGCTTGTCGAGCTTTCAGCTGCTCGAATATTGCCGGAGGAAAAGCTGATAAAGCTCGAAGAAGGTGGAAATTGAGCCCCTTAGCAGATTGATGAACCATTGAAGGGCAGGTCCAGTGAGGCTCGAGCTGAAGCTCTTGCACATACAGCCTCACGCCACGCTCTGGGAATCGCCAGAGCGAACATTTTCTGCTTGTATACCGCCACGTGGTTTTCTGGGTCGGTTGTTCCATCATAAAGTGCGAAGCTGGGTGGAGTGAATCGATCCGGGAGCTCGGCCTCCACGATTTCCGGTGCGAAAGGTGACTCCGCATAACTTTCTCTGGGGATGGTTCTCTCTGGTGGCAAAAGTCCCGGCACCCTAGCGATGAGAGACTCGAAGTAGTTGAATCGTTGCTTGGATCGCCTTTCCATCTGGGCCAATATAGTATTGCCCGCTGCATCTGGGCTTGCCAGCTGGTCCACGTGCACGCGTCAATTCTTCAAGGGAGTTCCCGGCATTACATGCCCGGGCCCATCTCTTTATATCCGATCGAACTCGTCCTGCAGGTCCTTCACTGTGGCGGGACGCCTTCCCCTAGTGTTTCCTGGCTCCTCAATTTTTGGCTGCGTGTTGAGTTGATGTTGTAGTCGCCGGTTATCCCATTCAAGGAGTTGGTACTTTTGGGTCACTGTGTCCACTTGTGCTCCCATTTTTTCCATGATGCCCCTAGCTGCCTGAACTTGTCTTATCAGCTGAGCCACGTATGGTTCCTACATTAGTAACGGGGGTGGTGGGGGGAACGACAGTTCGTTGAGCGGGGTTATGTCGAAGTTCCGCCAGAGGTCGTCCAGGTTTCATGGTGGTCTCGCTGCTGGCCAGTTCCATGACCTGTCGCCGTCGAGTGCCCCCATCCTTCTCCCGTGGGGGCTCCGCGTCCCGTTGGCTCCTCATCCTGCTCCTGAGGATGGTGTGGTTCCCTCCATGCCAAGTTCGACGGGATTGGAGTTATTCTCCGCCGTCAGCCATTTCCTGCAAAGAAGAATTAGCACAATTTCGTTCTTGAGGCCCCACGGTGGGTGCAAAATTGTTGGGTGTACTTTTATGTTTTAGAAAGCCCAAGAACGAATTTGGTAAATGCGTAATATAATAACGAGAATGAAATTAAATGAATCAATAATAAGATGAGAGTTTGCTCTAAGAATTTAGTTATTCGAACTGCTACAAACAAGCAAGCTAGTCGAATATCCGTAAATAATTGTATAATATTATAAGGTGCGTTTGTTATTTTATAGGAGTTGTCATTAGCCCTAAATCCTACCCTTCCTGGGGTATTTATAGGGATCTTCTAATGATAAATGGCTCTGGATCTTTTGCTTTGCGATAATTACTGGTTCGTAACTCCTTCATGCGTGTTTACTCGATTTCGGTAAGATTCACCTCCGTCTTTATTTCCTTTTAATGCTCTTTTTGACCGTGTGACTGGTTCACCGATTTTAATTCCCGCCTCATTATGTTTCGTCGGACTGGTTTTGGCCTCGGGCTCCTTTCTCTAAGATGTTTGACCCACCAGCTGTCGGGCCCTCTGTTAAACTGGTTGCGTCGATCCGCACCTCTAATTGCACCCCTTTTCACTCAGTATCACTTTATTTTCTATTCCTCCTTACGAGGAAATCCACATGCCCCAACTTGCTTGGGCCGAGTTAATGGACTTATCCGTTCAGGACGTGTATTTGGGCCGTATATTTTTTACCCTCAACAATACTAAATGAATGTTGGAGAAGAACTTAGACATGAAAGATTTGAGTATGGCTGATGTGATTCTTGGAATCAATATCATAAGAAAGCCTGAAGGAATTGTCCTATCACAGTCTCACTACGTTGAGAAAGTAAAATTCAATGCTTATGATAGTCCACCAGCCAAAACACCACTAGAGCTCAATGTTCACTAAGAACAAGGATGACCCTGTTAGTTAAGAGGAATATGCAAGGGTTATTGGTAGTCTTATGTATTTGACTAACTGTACTAGACCAGGAACACTAGAAGGTTCATGTGAGAGTTTTGAGATACTTTAAGTATACTCTTAACTTGGTGATATACTACACGAGATTTCCACATGTACTTGAAGGGTACAGTGATGCCAATTGGATCTCTGATTCAAGTGATTCATACTCCACAAGTGCATGTGTATTTACGATTGGTGGGGGTAGTGTCGTGGAAATCAACAAAACAAACTTGTATAGCTTGCTCCACAATGAAATCTGAGTTTATTGCTTTAGATAAAGCAGTTGAAGAAGCAGAGTGACTTCAACATTTCTTAGAGGATGTTCCATGTTGGAGCAGACCTGTGCCATCAATAGGGGTGGGAAAAAATACTAAAATATCGATATACCGTGCATATCGTATTGAAAAAATATAAAAAATACCGAAATTTTGATATACCGTTATTAACGGTACGATATCATACCGTACCGAAAATTATCGGTACGGTAACAGTATGAGAATCTAGATATCGGGGTATACCGTCTATATACCGTACCGAAAATATAATAATTATAATTTATTTTTTATTTTAGATAAATATTAATAGTAGTATTAAATTATGAATGAAAATGATTTATATGAGTTATAAACTTATAATTAATTAAAAATTACAGATTTTAAATAAATATTTTCGGTATGGTACGGTATGGTTCGGTACGGTACGATATATCATAAAATTTTGGTTCGGTATGATTCGGTATACCGTAAAATTTCGGTATGATACGGTATACCGAAATATCAGTACAATAATGATTTTCATTTTATATCATACCGAGATTTCAGTATATTGAACTTCGGTATACCAAAAGTTTCGGTACGGTATCGGTATGAAAATTTGCATATCGTTAATTTCGGTATGGTATACAGTACGGTACAAAATCTTCGGTATGTCGTACCGATCCACCCCTAGCCATCAATGATGATTCACTGCGATAATCAAGCAGCGATTGGACGAGCACAAAGTAATATGTATAATAGTAAGTCGAGACATATTCGCCATCGACACAACACTATTAGAAAATTGATCTTGAATGGAATAATATCTATTGATTATGTGAAATCAATATATAATCTTGTGGATCTGCTAACCAAAGGGTTAAACCAAGATCAAATGAACAAGTTGCTAGAGGGAATGAGATTGAAACCCACAATATGAATGACTATAGTGGATACCCAACCTAGATGATTGTAGATCCTAAGAACTAAGTTCAATGGGACAACCAAACTATACAAATTCTAATGATAACACCGATAAGATGATATCGTCTTTAATGGCGATGCCTTGGAGATAATATTATCAACTCTTCCCCAATTGAGCAACTGAGGTGTTATGGACCTGCATGTGGTATAGGTTAATTCTTTAGTGACTTTTAATGACTCCTGAAAACCTCGTGATCGTTGAGCTAGGCATGATGCTCAGAATAGGAGATCACCTATATAAGTGGAAGTGGGGGCCGCTTCAAATGAACACTTATGAATCCAAATGGGTTTCCATGACCCGAAATGAAATCAAACATGAGAACAAATGGAGGTTTAGACGTTAATGTTTCAATGTTGTTGACTCGGTGCACACGATGGAGGATTACTTCAAGGTATTGTTACCACTACGCTGCCAGTGTACCGGATGACATTAAAGATGAAAGTTCAAAGCTACAAGCTACCTCTTCAGGTGCATTAACATTTCTTGAAAATTGAGTTGGCTATGCATTCATGCATTTCCACTCATGGGGGGATTGTTGGAAATTCGGGAATATTCAATAAAGAATTTCAGCGTGGAATATTTAATTTCGTCGTAATTAAATTAATTTTCTCAAATCCAAATTTTGGTGAGTGAGAAATGAGTCCACGAAGTAACAGAATTGATAAGGTGAGTCTATGGGCTCGTTTGAATGGGTTGTTGAGCTTGTTGGGCTCGTGTCTATGTGGCTGGTCGACATGACACACTGTGGATGCCTTGTGGATGATGAATCAGCTATGTGGGAATTGTGTGAATCGAGCAGTTCTAATCATGCTCAATCCATCCCATGTGTTACGCCCTTGACTCCCTAGTCAATACCGTGATTCCCGCCCGTAATAGTCAAGCTTCAATGTCTGGAACTTTCCTCTAGCCAATAAATAGGCATTTCTTAGGTGCATGTCAATAACATTCACATAGCCAAAACCGCAACATCTCAAAATTGCATTCTCTCCAAATCCTTTCTAGCTTGCTCAGTTTCCACATCCGTCCAGTTTGTCGGGGCTTTTACAACCACGGTGCTGCCTCATAAAAGATGAAAGTCATTTTACCTTTAGGAATGATCGTCGGACAACTAGGATTACGTTGGCAAATTCATCTTGTGGGAAGAGCACTCCTCAACTCGGCTTACTTCATTTTATTTTATTTATTCTAGCATCTCCTAGTACTTGCAGTTTTTTTAATAAAAAGTTGCATCACTAAGTGTTTTTTGTTGCATTGTTCTCAATCTTGTACTCAAATTTTGCAACATGCTAAGGTGTGGAAGAAACTGGGTAAGTCTCTATATGACTAAATCACTAGCCAACCACATGTATATGAAGCAAAGACTCTACTCCTGTAAGTTCTTGAATGAGAAGGGTGTGCTTGATCAACTAGATGACTTCAACAAGGCTATTGATGACCTTGAGAATATCAGGGTGAAGCTTCAGGATGAAGATAAGGTAATACACCTTCTGAACGCTTTGCCTAAGTCCTATGGCATATGAGGAGGTTCATTCGGCCATCAAGCTTAAAGAAAGTGGAGAGAATGGTTGAAACCCAATTAAGTAGTTCAGTTGGTGCGGGATTGTTAGTGAAGAGGAATGGTACTAAAGGACGCTTCAAGAAAGCTTCCTTTAACTATAAACCGCATTCTCTCAGTGCTGGAAGTAGGAACTCTAGTAGGGAGTTCAATGTCAGAAGAGAATCCAAGCCATATTCATTCCAAGGAGGAAACAAATACAGTCCCTTCCAGTCTGAGAGTAAGGGTTTTCACCTCCAAAGGGAGACAAGAACTTGCAGTTATTGGAAGAAGCCGTGTCATATAATGAAGGACTACTACACCTTGAAGGGTAAGAAACAAGCTCAAAGTAGAAGTAATATAGTTGTAGTTGTGGGCAGACATTAGGAAGAGGTCTTAAATGTAACTGAATTAGGTGAAAGTGAAGCCTGGATTTTGGATTCTGGGTGCTCTTTTCACATGTTCCCTCATGTGGATTGGTTTCAAGAGCTGAAACTAATAGAGACAGGCACAATAATGCTAGGAAATGATAGTACATGCACAGTAAAAGGATTTGGCTCAGTGCACATAAAAAATCACAATAGAGAGTACAAGATTTAAACTAATGTGAGACTAATCCCAGAAATTAAAAGAAACCTGATATCACTTTGAGTGTTGGAAAGTAAAGGATATAAGTTTGAAGGATTCGGAAGAGCCATTGAATTAACTAAAGAAGGTCAGGAGTACTGAGGGGGGGGGGGGGGAATCAACAATATTTACTATCTTCATGTGAAAATAGTTATTGGCCAGGTTGATGCTGCTAAAGAGGTTAGTACTCAGTTATGGCATAGGAGGATGGGGCATATCAGTAGTGCTGGTATAAATGAGCTTAAGAAGCAAGGTTTAATTGAGATTGGAACTAAAGATGTGAAAAGATAATAGCATAAATGTAAACCGAGTATAGGCCGAAACCTTACAGCAGCACAGGGGCATACCCCAGGGATAAAAACAGACACCCGAGGTTCACAAACAGTGTGACCATCGGGACAAGCAATCTAACCCTGCAAATACAAGTACACGGGGCATACCCCGGTAGAAAGATGACATCTAAGCACACTATAAGGTGACCAGCCCAACAATGGCCCAAATCTCACACCTACCGAGATAACCCAACAGAAATCAACCACCCAAAACGATCATACCGATAGTAGTCCTGGGTCCGAAAGAGAAATGCCATCCTAACTAGGTCAGCACGACATCCCCCTTCATCATACTCAAAACCAAGCGATGTAGGCATACTAACTAGGTCAGCCCACCCACATCACACTATCGATATGATCACAAACCAACAGAAAACACAGAAGAGACCACTAATGGGTATTCCAGTCAAGATGAGCAACAACCTCATCTATCGGGAACACCGAGTAAAGAATACGAAAAACGTCCTCCTTAATGCCCTTCACAACTGCAGCGGCATCAAAGGGAGCACCATTAAAGACTTTCTTGTTCCTTGCATGCCAGATATGGTTCGCCGTGGCGGCCAGAGCAAGATAACGGGCTTTCTTCAAGACTTTGGACCAGCTCCTCTCCCGCAGGCACCACTTCAGCGCAGCTTCCACGGTCGATGTCCTATGCTTCAGTCCAAGCCACTCCCGCACATCCCTCCAAACCCGTGAGGTTTCCCTACATTCAAAAAAGAGATGCTTAGCGGTTTCATTAACAGAGTCACAAAGCTGACAGACCAAGGGCACATCATCACTTAAAAAGCACATGCGGTCCCTAGTCTTAAGCCTGCCATGTAAAATAAACCAAAGGGTAATAGAAAAACGAGGAGGGATAGGAGACTTCCATATGGTCTTGTGCCAAAAGCGCCGAGTCCCCTTAATCCTCCAAAACTCGTAAGCCCCAGTCACCCCTTTCTGAGCGAACATCCTATCAAGTAGTCTGCCCGCACTCTCCGCATCCCCTGAAGCAGCCTGCAAAAGAGAATCACGAAGAGTAAAAATCCTCTTCAAAAACACAGAGTCTCGAGAGTTAATATTAAAAGTCCATAGATCATCTCCCCTCAAGTACTCCGTGTGGATCCAGCGAATCCACAATGAATCCGTCTTCTTATGTATATTCCAGAGCACCTTCGTGAAAAGGGCATCATTCCATTTCTTCACATCATGAATACCCAGACCCCCCTCCTCCTTTGGGGTGCAGACCGTCTTCCAGGCGACAGGCGAAGACTTAGTTCCCCAAAGGAAGGTCCTCACCAGCCTGTTAATCCGATCAATCACACCCTCCGGAATCGAAAGGACCTGAAACCAATAGTTCTCCACCCCCTGCACCACAGCTCTAATCAATTCCGCCCTACCTGCAAGAGATAAAGAACTATTAGACCATCTCCGAATAAGCCCCGTAATCTGATCAATCAGGGGAGAATATTGATCATTCAAAAGGTTGTGAGAAGCAAGAGGAAGCCCCAGAAACTTGATCGGCCAAGTCCCCACTGGAAACTCAAACAACTGTTGTATCTGTTCCTCCTCCCACCTACTGAGTCCCCCAAAATATATGTTAGACTTGCGGTTATTAATCACAAGTCCCGACGTCGCAGAAAATTCCCTGAGGGCATCAGCCACAACCTGCATACCAGCAACAGTACCCTTGCCAAACACCAACAAATCATCAGCAAACATAAGGTGTGTAATATTCAACGAATCACATTTTGGCAAGTACGCATATCTAGAGTCCCTAATCCTGACAGATAAGAGCCTAGACAAATACTCCATGCACATAAGAAATAGAATCGGAGACATAGGATCACCCTGTCTCAGACCCCTCCTACCCTCAATGTAACCATGCACCCCCCCATTCATAGACAACGAAAACGTAGGGCAAGTCACACATATCATAATCCAATGGATGAACTGAGGGTGAAAGTTCAAACCGTGGAGGACCTCATACAGAAACTCCCAAGAGATAGAGTCGTAGGCCTTCTGTAGATCAATCTTCAATAAGCACCGCCCAACTCCTTTTCTCTGCGTCTTCTTCTCAAAGCCTCTACCTATTTCCTGCGCCAAAAGAAAATTATCAGTGATATTCCTTCCCCGTAGGAAAGCAGCCTGTGCAGGGTTAATAATAGAGGGCAAAAACAACGACATCCTATCAGCCAGAATCTTAGTAATAGTTTTATAGACAGTGTTAGTGCAAGAGATAGGACGAAAATCAGCAACAGTAGGCTCATGCGCCTTCTTCGGGATTAGGGAGACCACAGTATGGTTGAGTTTGCGAAGCAGGACCCCTTTCTCAAAGAACTCCTGCACCGCATCCACCACCTCGGGACCCACAAGACTCCAATTCTTCTTGAAGAAAGAGGAGGAGTATCCATCAGGACCCGGTGCCTTGTCATCTCCAATCCCAAACATAGCCTCACGGACTTGCAAGGCCGATACCCAACGAACTGATCTTTGCTGCTCTTCACTGCTTAACCTGGTACCTGCAATAAAAACAGAAGGAACAACAGCAGTACGAGGAACAGAGCGCCCAAACAAATAAGAATAGAACTGAATAAAATCATGCCTAATTCTATTCATATCACTATACACCTCGCCATCAGCATCACATAAAAAAGAAATGGCATTACGTCCATGCTTTCTCTTCACAATAGAATGAAAATAGGCAGTGGACTTATCTGCTTTAACCAAGTGGATACCACGTGCTCTCTGGCGGAAAAATTCATACTCAGCAGTGACCAAGCGAGCCGCCTCCTTACGGAGTTCAATTTCTTTATTCCTCAGATTCCCATCAAGTGGGTTCCTATCACGATCCATTTGAACCTCCTCCAGATTAGCCTTAGCAGCTTTGACCCTGTCCTGGAGGAAAGCGAACTCCTTGAAGTTAAACCTCTTCAGCACTCCCTGTAAAGCCTCCAACTTGTCTGCAAGGTGGCGCTGGCAATCAGACTCTGCCCTTTCCACCTTCCAGTTGTCCTTTAAGACCCTGTCAAAATCATCGTGCTCCATCCACAAGTTAGAGAATTTAAAGGGAGGTTTGAAACGAGGTACCTGCTCGAAAAGGTAAGTAATACTCGGCGAGTGATCAAAATGTATTCCTCGGGGAAGGAATTCAGATCTGCAATACCAGCCCGCCTCAAACCAAGCTTCATTAACCAAGACACGGTCAATTTTGGAGAACGTGCCTCCTTCTGACCAAGTAAAATGTACACCTGAAGAAGGCGTATCCTGCAAACTCAAGAAAGAACAAGCATCAGAAAATTCAGTATACTCCTTCTCAACCGGTCTCCTACCACCAATCCGCTCATCCGGGTGCAAAATAGCGTTGAAGTCTCCTGCCACAATAGCAGGTTCGTCCAACGACACATTGGAGATCAAAGAGTCCCAGAGAGTCCTTCGTTGGGCAAGAGGATTAAAGCCATACACTGCACTAAGGTTAAATAAAGACCCGGTGGGTTTCCATTTAACCTTGCAGTGTATAACCTGATCCTCAATCGAAACAACCTGCAAATCCACACGAAGAGAATTCCACAGTACCAAAATCCTACCAAATGGTCGAAAGGTAAAATTATTAACAAAACTCCAATCAGGAAAAGAATTTGAGAAACTAGACATAAATTTAGCAAAAGAATTTTCCCTAAGTTTAGTTTCAACAAGAATAACAAGATCAAGAGAACGAGTAGAAATTAAATTTTTTACCGCAGAGTGTTTATGGGCCTTCTGCAGTCCCCTAACATTCCATGCTGCAAAAATCATCTCCACCGTCCTTCATTTTCACTCCGAACACCCCTTAGGGTAGGGGGACAGCTGGTTCTAGCCACACGGTTCTTAATGCGAACCGATTTCCTCAATGTGTTACCTTTCTCTTGTATGTCTCTCACTTCGGAATCGGGGGGGCTGTCACTAGTGTTGTGCACCAACTTACTTGTAACCGCATCCTCCTTTTCCACTGTATTGTCCAAAGCAATTCCAACACCAAATTTACCTTTTGCAGCTCGTAGAATTTGTCCCAAAACCTGAAAGGAATTAGAAGTAGAAACAAGAGTACAAGAACGGGAAGTAGAAGAGATACTACCCGACGGGGACTCCGGGTTTCGAACAACATCTGACCATTTCCTCGATGTAGGAGATATTTCCCCAGAGTCATTCAAATGAGGATGGGAGGAGTTAGCCAAATCCACAGATGTAGTGGGAATCAAGCTCATTCCCTTCGCAGCACTATTGGTGGCGTCGGGAGAGGAACTGTTTGAATTTTCTGAATTTACCCCCTCAACCAATTGGAACTAAAGATGATCTCTCTGAATGTGAGGAGTGTATTCTTCCCAAAGGTAAGAAGTTGTCTTATAGTACAAGCAGGAAAAGAAGTGAACAACTCCTAAAATATGTCCATATGGATCTTTGGGGTCCAACAAGAAATGAAACCCTGGTAGGTGGAATATATTCCGTGTCAACAATGGATGATTGCCCAAGAAAATTATAGACTTACATATTGAAAGGGAAGTATGAAACAACAACCAAATTCAAAGGATGGTGTAATTCAGTTGAAAACGAGAAAGGGTTGAAAATTAAGTGCATTCTCACTGATAATAGCCATGAATTTATATCATAAGAGTTTGATAGAATTTGTATAGAGAGAGGATTAAGAAGGCACAAGACTATGCCATACAATCCTCAACAAAATGGGGTCATTGAGGGGATGAATAGAACCATACTTGAGAGAGTAGGGTACTTACTGTCGGGATCTAGTTTGTCTAAGGGTTTTTGGGGTGAGGCACTTGCAACTGCAACCTACTTGATCAACTGGAGTCCTACTGCAGCCTTAGAATTCAAAGTTCCAGATGAAATATAGTACAAAAAGAAACCAAGCTACGGCCTTTTGAAACCATTCAGTTGTCTAGCATATGTACATGTTAGACATGATAAACAGGAGGTTAGGGCCTTGAGATATATCATGCTGGGGTATCCTATTGAAGTTAAGGGTTACAAGTACTGGTGCATAGAACCTGGAAACCACAGAGTGATAACCAGTTGATTTTATAAATGACAAAATGCCTTACATTGAAAAGAAACAATCTGGAGAAGTTACTGCAGAACATAAACCAAATAAAGAAGCAAACAAGGTGGTAAAAGATTATGCCTCTAAAGAAAAACCACAATAACATGAAGTTAGTCAAGATACAGATATCGATGATTATTGGCTTGCTCGTGACAGAACTAGGAGGGAGATTCACCCTCCTAAGAAGTTTAGTGAAGTCAATGTTATTTTCTTAAGTCTAAATATGGCTTAGAAAAAAGATGTTCAGGAGCCTAAGAGCTATGAAGACGCAGTTGCAAAGAGAAGGAATTGTGGAAATCGGCCATTGAAGAGGAGATGTCATCTCTCAGGAAGAATAAAACCTGGTCTCTTGTCAAGAAGCCTGAAAACCAAAAGACCATTGGGTGTAAGTGGATATACAAAGTGAAACTGGAGAGTGCTGACAAGAAAACACTAAGGTATAAAGCCAAAGTGGTTATTAAAGGCTTCACACAAAAGGAAGTTGTCGATTTTAATGAAGTGTTCTCTCCTGCTGTTAAGCATTGCTCTATAAGGTTGTTGTTAGCTATATTGGTTCACTTTGGTTTGGAATTGCACCAGTTGGATGTTAAAACTGCATTTTTTCATGGATAGCTGGACGAGGTTATATATATGGATCAACCTCCTGGATGTACACAAGATGATCCAAAGGATAAAATATGTCTCCTACATAGATCATTGTATGAACTAAAACAAAAT
Organism: Plectranthus barbatus; assembly: GCA_026898455.1. NCBI lineage: Eukaryota > Viridiplantae > Streptophyta > Magnoliopsida > Lamiales > Lamiaceae > Plectranthus > Plectranthus barbatus. Next base: position 30,495 of record JAPKLW010001223.1, read on the forward strand.
CCAAGGATGTGGAATAAAAAGTTTGATTCCTATATGTAACATATTGGCTTCAAGAGATCTGAGTATGATAAGTGTGTCTACTTGAAGCAAGCTGCAAAAAAAAGCTTAATCTATTTACTCTTGTTTGTGGATGACATGCTTTTTGCAGGCAAGTGGCTGAAAGATATTGAGCAAGTAAAAGGAGATTTTAGTAAGGAATCCAATATGAAGGATTTTGGGCATGCAAGCAGGATCCTGGGGATAGATATCACGAGGGAGAGGCCTGAGAATAGACTGAAACTATTTCAATCAGACTACATAGTGAAGGTGTTGAAGAAGTTTAGGATGTTGCAAGCTAAACCTCTAATCATTCCACTACCAATAAATGTCAAGTTATCTGAATCGCAGTGTCCTCAATCTTAGGTAGAACAAGAACATATGCAGAATATACCCTATGCAAGCTTGGTGGGAAGCTTGATGTATGTAATGATTTGTACAAGGCCAGATTTTGCTTATTCACTCAGTATGGTAAGCCGGTTTATGTCCTCACTTGGAAAACCTCATTGGCATGTTTTAGTTGGGATATTAAGATATCTGAAAGATACCTTGAGTTATGGATTGCTGTTTGAAAAACATGAGGATTTGGAAGACAAAAACTTGGTGGGGTATGGTGACTCAGACTTTGCTACTATTATTGATACAAGGAGGTCTCAATCTAATTATGTCTTTAACCTTTTTTGGAACTGCGGTCAGTTGGAAATCAAAGTTACAATCCTTTGTAGCTTTTTCTACTACAGAAGCAGAGTTCATGGCGATTACAGAGAGTATAAAAGAAGCTTTGTGGCTAAAGGGAATATTATCAGAGTTCGGCTTGGAACAAAAGGTAGTTCATATAATGTGTGACAGCCAAAGGTGCTCTACACTTGTCAAAACTCCAAGTTTTTCATGACAAGTCAAAGCACATTGATGTTAAGCTACACTTTGTGCGAGATATAGTTGAGAAAGGTGTTGTTAAACTAGTAAAGGCTAAAACCTTAGACAATGTTGTCATTGTGTTCCAAGTTAATGGGGGTTTGCTGACTGGTTGGTTAGCATAATTGGTTCTTTAATGGAACTGGATTGGTCGGGAATGGAGTGAGCAGATGATCTTGTAGTCAGCAGGGAGTTTTGTGAAGGTTGACTACAAGATGTGTAGCAATTGTGTTAGTTCATCTCGATATTGGAGGAGAAGCTCAGCCGCAAGGAAATATTTCTAAGTCTGATAGAAATCACGATTTTCACTTAAAGAAATGCATGAAGTATATTTTGTTATGTTTGTTAGCTGATGTGTACATGTGGCATGTTATGACTGGATGTTGAGTTAGTTAGAAAGAGCATTTGTTATATCTTGTTTTAGGTGTTATCGGGGAGAGAGAATGGTATCTTCTTCCTCAGAATTGTGAGAAAATATCATAGAGTATGTTGGCCCGAAATCAGAATAATATTTATTGCAGCGGAAAGTAAGTTTAGTTGCACTTGTTCTCCGAAACTGATTGAAACTTAAATTTGGGTTTATGAAAGTAAGTTAAGCTCAAATAGGTATTAAGTAAGTTTCACAAGTATACACTTCAATACTTGGCAAAGCATTGAAGATTTGAAATTAAGTATGAGAAATGTAACTATGCTGAATCTAAATGAAAGCAAATAAATGACTGAGGATATTATAGTGGTGACTTAAAATCCTACTTCCACTCTTCCGAACTTAATCGGGAATCCACTAAGTTGATTACAATCTTCCTTACGATCTATGAACAACCCGTCGGCACTCCATCCTTCAGCTTGCTATCATCACTCGCCTAGGAACTCCTTGCTGACTTAGTCTTCAGGTTGAAGTGAGGACGTACCTTGCAACCTTCTTTTTGGTGGATGGATGTTTGCACATTCTTCCTAGAACTCAGCTTTGTCGGCAGACGCCCGTGAGAATCAGTGTTCTAGAGTAGAACACTGACGGCTATGAATATCACTTAGAAAAGTAATATTCACCAAAGTACAGCTTCAGCCTCGTGGTTATAAACAGAAGCACAAAATGTTTAACTTGAGTTAGAAACTCAAGTCTTGTGTTTAGAACAAAAAGTATTAGAGCACTTTTCACTAAAAAGTTTGGCAGAGTGTAGGCTTGTCTTTGCTTGAGAGTCTGTATCCTTTTTCTGGTTGAAATGTTGAGCTATTTATAGGCAAATCCTTGGTTGTTTGAATTTCTGCCCGTTAGACACACAATTCCAGTCGTTAGAAATGAGAGGAATGTCGTCCAATCATAGTCATTCTTTGGTAGGTCTGCTCTGCTCTTAAAAGGTGTACTTCCATGTACTTTCTACCTGCTCTTGTCAGACTCAGTTCCAGTCCGAGGAATCCAAGTATGGTCATCTTCGTACTGACTTTTACTTAGAATTTTTTTCGCTTTTAAGTCCGACTGAGCTTGCTTGTGAAATAAGGCCTCCATACTAACATTCCATAGTCAGTATGGGCAACCCTCATACTAACTTATGAGAAGTCAGTATGGTAGTCTCTATACTGAGTACCCAAACTCAGTATAGGCCTTGGCCATACTTAGTGAAATCAAGTTTCACGCACGAACACTTCTTTAAATCTCGAAAATCTCCTTTGCTCAGTCTTTAGCACTTAAGTTCTATTGCAACACAAACAATCCTATACAAGAATTACAAGATAGAAATATAAAAACTTAATGCTAAAGTAAGTTTTGATATATCAAAACACCAATCTTTGATTTGATATTTCTTTTTTATTATTATTATTATTTATTTATTCAGTAGTAGCCTATCATTTAAGAAAAAAAATCTTAGAAAACCATGGCACTCAGAAATCATAATAAACAATTTACTAATAGATATTTTACCACGATTACAATTATACATTGAGGTTGGTAAGAATTCGAAATTAAATCTCGAATACATTTTGAAGTAAAGGATACCATTAAAATTATAACATATTTAATTAGAAAAAAAAAAAAAAAGGAAACCTATCATCTTATAATTTTGGCAAAAACTTGCGTTAGACACGCCTAAACGATTAGGTGGGTTTTATCTATATCGAAATTGGTTCACCTATCCCAAATATGGTTTATTAATCTCTAATTAGGGTATATTAAATGGGTTTAACTTGGGTTAATGGATAAAACCCACCTAAATCGTTTAAGCGTGTCTAACCTGAGACATTTCTTGTAATTTTTTGTGTATAAAATATTCAGGGGATGTTTCCAAAGAGATTTCTTGACAATTGATTACCCACACATGTAAAAAACATTATACCCATTTTTATTGTAAATATATAATTTATTCTAGCATAATTATATTTGTTTATATGCCATAGTTGTGGAAGAATCAACTCTAAAAATTAATTATTAATAAAATTTTTAAAAATTAAATACCAAAAAAGTTCTATATTGCTTGAATCTTTCTTGTAGAATTAAATTATATCAATATAAAATTATAAAAATTTCTAACTAACGTAAGATCATCCCCATTGATGGCCAGCATCCCCGTTGGTGGCCAACCAAGGGAGGTAAGAGGAAAAAGACAAAACAAATTATTAAAAATAGAAATGAAAAAAAAAATGAATGGCCAAGCTGCAAATTTGGTTGCAGTGTGAACTTGTTTGTCCATTTAAATCTCTCTATCTTGTTTGGTTAAAATTTGACATATGGTGTTAATTTGTAATAGCCCTCAAAATATTGATTAAATAAATGATTGTGTTACATAATTTCTCACGCTACAAAATAGAGTTTCTTGATTTATAACACTAGTATTAAATTCAGGTGCACGTTTTCTAAATTAAATTAAGGATTTCTATAGTTTGGAATACTGATCAAATGTATATGATTACATTTGAGAAAAGAAGTTTTGGTTAAGATATACAAGATGATAAATCAGTATAATATTTTCTAGTTCAGAAAATATGAAAATTTAATATATTAAAGATCTCAAATTATAGATCATTCCCGTGAACTTCAAATAATTATTTGAAATATATTTTTCGAGATATAAATTATTAAAGACTAAATGTCGGAGTTTAACAAGTAATTTGGATCTGTAATAATGAAACCTTATCTACACAATTAAATGAAGATAAATATTGCAGAGATTTTGCGTGAAAAATCTTACAAATTAAATGAGTTCCTTAAATTTCCTAGAGCCTAACCTATAAACTAATTGGATTTCTTCTGCTATATAAGGAACGGTTCGCTTAATGAAATTTCACACTAAGAAAGAAAGATAGAGAAGTAGTAAGATAGTCGGTAAGTGAGAAAAATTAGTCTGGAGTGAGAATTTATTCGAGAGAGAAAAGGAATGTAATAAAGAAGAGAGAGAGAAAAAAGTTAGAGAAAGAGAGAGAGGGGAACTTATGAGAGAGAGAGAAGAGGTGGCAGAGAGAGAGAGGAGCTGCATGTTTGAGCATAAATCAGTTTTGATTTCAAACTGATTTTGTACTCAACCAAGGTATTATCTCGCGATAATTCCTTCTGCAATATTGTAATATTCATTGAGAGCTTTTATTTGACATGTATATTGATAAGGTTCTGATTTACGTAGGAGAAGTTGATAGTCACTGCTAGGCTACTTCGTGGAGGAACAAAAGTACCTACTACTCAAGAATAATTACTGAGAAAGTGATAATTAATTATCACTGAGGTAACACCCAAAACCTCCATTTATATTATATCATTATTTTGATCATATATATGTGGATATTATGGGATGTTAGGATTATTTGTGAACATTAGAATTTGTGTTGATCAAATAGGGCGAATTTAAGATCAATTAAATAATAAATAAATACTCGAAGAAGATGAAGACTAGTACAGATGCTGTCAAGGCACGACCATATCATCAACTGCGCTAGAGAGCTTTAATTCGAGACAAATAAGCGTATTGGAGCGTAGTGAAACCATAACCTGAAGTGACGGACGTTGCTACGCTTAATTCTATTTCTGACATGTGAAACTTATATAATCTTATATTATGTGATACACTTGAATACTATTTAACCAGATATAGTTATGCAGATACATCTTGTTGGAAATTATCTAATTTTCAACTAGATAATGAGTCTATGAAATAAAATAAAAGACATAGCTTATCGAACTCAAGAAATTACTGGATACGATTATAACATAAGACCGAGAGATAAATAATAAGCGAGGGGTTATCATCTAAATCATAAAATGACGTGAGCTGTAAAATAACATAGCTCTCCATTAAAGTTAACCCATCATACCTTCAATCAAGACAACTTACTACTTATTTTTTTTACTGATTGAAGGAAATACTTTTCAAGGAGAGGAAGACTTTAGAAAATATTATACCACCAACTAGTAAGAACGTGAGGTGGGCTTTCTTATACTACAAACTCAAACGCCTGATTTTTTAGCCATGTGCTCTGTTTTCAAATAAAAGAATGAAAATGTTTTGTTTTCAAAATGATGAGTATGCCTAAATGTTTTTGTGTGTGCGACTTATCTGTTCCTCTGAGTCAGACATACTTGACTAGAGAGATAGGTCACTGAGAAGTAAAATCTAGATGAATATATCATCGGAAATATTTCAAGATGGCTAGGGTGGGTTTCAATATTATTATTGATTGTCAATTGTTATACGATCGGGTCTCGATGTTTAATCCGAGACTAGTGTACTATGGATCATGGTTGGGAAAGGGATATCTATTCCCTACTATTCATCGTGGTTTGGAAGTAGGTCTGCTTCCTTGCCACAAAATGTTAAAACAGATAATGATTGGAAGAGGAGAGTGAAAAAGCTGAGCTCAACAAATGAAATAAAATATTTTGGTAAGCACGGTTTGTATTTCAATAAAACCCTGTGGATTACCTGAGTGATTGGCATAGTTTATCTTATTTATGTATGTTTGGCATGTGTTCACTGGGTACATTGTACTCAACCCTCGCATTATTTCTAAAATGTGTAGGTTGAGCATCAGGATGGAGCAACAGAGGTGTATGAGCGGATCAAATAATGGTTAGTGGAGATCGATGGGTCCCAATAATAAATAAGGCCAGTAACCAGAGTAAATCCTGAGATGTATATCTTCATATATACATCTCCGCCACGTAATTCTCCGTTGTAATAACCTCTGAATCTTTAAACTTTACCTTTTGAGATAATGTATCTATTTCATACTCTAAACCTTTGTGATAAGATTGTAATCATATTTGACATACCAATCTTTCATACTTTATCTAATTATTCGTTCATGCTTGATATTTGTTGAGAGTGAAAGATGAATAATCGGACTTCTTGTTCTTTCTTCCGGTTATTCATCCCGTCGCATCCCCTAAGATCCGGGAAATCAAATGGGGGCGTGACAGAGTGGTATCAGAGCTTTGTTTTCTTTTCGCTCTGAATACCCGATCTCTTTCATTTAGAGATCGATTAAGGTCAGATCTTGATCCAAACGCTCAACACTCTGTTCCATCCTGTTATTAAAGTGAGGTAAAAAATCTTTATTTAAAATATATATATATATATATATATATATATATATATATTATTTTTTTTAAATAAATACTTCTTACTTATGTCTAGAAAATTTATTTAGAAAAATCATGGTAGATTAATTTTAATGACTTTGTAATATATGTATATTAAGAAAGCCAAAACCTCTTTAAATAATAAAGGGTGGAGTTGGGAGAAAAGTTAAAAGCATAATGCTTGATAATTATTTGCTCCTTTGTAAATTGCAAGCATGTTCCCACATAGCTGCAATTAAGGAAGACAAAAATTCTCTAGTGAAAATCATGAGTAAGAATCAAAAAAAAATTTACTTCAAAACTGAAGTAAAGATATAAAACCAAATCAAATTTCTTGACTTAATTCGAAGAACGAGCTTCAGTATGGCACGGAACCGAGTTGATATTACAAAACAAGAGTACGACATTGTCACAAATTTCGTAGATTCTAACGCGCAGTATTCCGATTAATCGTGGAGACATTGTAGACGCAGGTTTAGTGCGTGGGAAAAACTTAGAATGACCAGGGGATAACCCCGAATTGTGTGATGTTTATATTTCTACATAATGCAACTTAGATTATGAAATGATTGACAAAACTTTAAATAAATGTTCCAAAGAACTAACACAGAAATACCTTCAGAATGCCTTCAAACGAGGAAATTCAAAGTAATGGAATAAGAGAAAGTGGAAGTGAAGGGAGAGCAAGAGGACAAGGACGAGGACGAGGGCGAAGACGAGGACGAGGTCGAGGTTGAGGTAGAGCACAACCACAATGGCAAGAAACATTTGGTGCATATGAAGTTGCTCTAAATTATCAAGCTCCACCAGAACAACAAACAGTATCTGATGGAGGAAGTACCTCAGTAAGAAGATCGCCTGAAGTGCCACCCTTCCAGGTACCAGCACCACCCCCACAACCTCTTCAGATTATTGAAGTCTTCAGGAAACAACATCCGCCCACTTTTGATGGTAAAATTGATCCTATCGAGATGGAGATTTGGGTCCGTGCTATGGAAAATTTTTTCAAGCACATGAAGTGCACTGATGCTGAAAAGATTAACTGTGTGACACATCAGCTAGTGGGACCAGCTGATTATTGGTGGGATACTTACATGAAAACTTTTACTCCTGAAGAGTATGGAAGGATCACCTGGGAAGAATTCAAGGATGCATTGTATGAGAAATATGTTCCGAAACAGTATAAGCAAGAAAAAGAGATGGAATTTTACATGTTGAGACAGGGAAGGATGAGTGTGACGGATTATGATCGACAGTTTTGTCAGCTATCACAGCATGCTCCTCATATGATTGATACACCGGTGAAATTGGCAGAAAGATTTCGCCTCAGTCTAAAAACTGAAATTCGAGGGCATTTAGCGACAATAAGAGGAAAGACCTACCAGGAGTCATTGAGAATGGCTTTGGATGTCGAAGCTGCCATTACAAGGGATAAGATGTTGTTTCTTCCATATGCTGAGACATATCAAAACCTTCCTGTTCAGAAAAGGAAGTGGGAAGAGGACCGACGACCTAATCAGCAAGTTTTCAAAAGCCAAAAGAAGTTTGAACAAGGGAATAATTACTACCCTCCGAGAAGAAGTTATGATCGACCTGCAAGGAGACAAGAAGCATTTGTCGTAATCAGAGCTGAACCAAAGAAGTTTGTCCCACCATACTCCAACAAGTGTGGGAAGGCACATACCGGATGGTGTGCTCTCCAGGATATCACTTGCTATAACTGTGGGAAAAGGGGTCATATGGCAAAAAGTTGCCCAACCCGCCAAGGAGGATCTGGAAGTAGGCCTAACTATCAGAGGCCTAATAATCAATTGAAGGCTATTCAAGCAGAACCACAACCACAACCGCCACCCAAGGCAAGAAGGAATACAGGAAAAGGGAAAGAGGAGCAGCAGATGCCACCCAGAAGTCCCAAGAAAACTCATCAGCAACGTGATCAACAGCCACGAAAGGCAAGGACATATGCTTTGAACAAAGGAGAAGGTTCTGGAAATTTGGCAGGTATGGGAGTTATTAATAATATACCTGTCATTGTGTTATTTGACACAGGAGCATCGCATTCTTTTATTTCAAGTATATGTGTTAAAGCTCTAAATCTTAAGATAGAGGAAGGTAAACATAACTTAGTTGTGACAACACCTTCCGGAGAACAGACCATGACTACTCATGTATGTTCTACACTTGAGGTGTACTTAGATAACCATAAGGTTATAATGAAGGAGTTGAATGTGATGGAGATGTGGGATGTTGATATAATCTAAGGGATGGACTGGCTAGCTGAACATCATGCTACTGTTATGTGCAATGAACGTAGAGTTATCATCAAACAACCAGGAGAATGCCAAATTTGCATTCATGGGATCTGTAAAGGCCAACGGGTGTCGATCATATCAGCGCTTCAAGTAACAAAGATGATGCAAAAGAAAGGGAACCAAGCATACTTGGTATACCTTGTGAGAGAAACAAATCAAGAACAAACCGTGAAGGATATACCAATTGTCAAGGAATTTGAAGACGTATTTCCTAAAGTTTTACTAGGTCTACCAGTAGACCGACAAATTGAATACACCATTGATTTTGAACTGGGATCTGCCCTAATTTCCAAAGCTCCTTACCGAATGACACCCAAGGAATTGCAAGAACTAAAGATCCAACTACAAGAACTACTGGATTTGGGTTTCATAAGGCCAACCGTTTCACCTTGGGGAGCCCCAGTATTATTTGTGAAAAAGAAAGATGGATCAATGAGAATGTGCATCGATTATCGAGAGCTGAACAAATTAACTCTCAAGAATCGGTATCCTCTACCGAGAATCGACAACTTGTTTGATCAATTGAAGGGTGCAAGTGTGTTCTCAAAGATAGATCTTCGATCGGGTTATTATCATTTGAAAATCCAAAAAGAAGATATAAAAAAAATGGCATTTAGAACCAGATATGGTCACTACGAATTTGTAGTCATGCCATTTGGACTTACCAACGCACCAGCTGTGTTCTTGGACTTAATGAATAGGGTATTCCATCCTTTCTTGGATAACTTTGTCTTAGCATTCATAGATGATATCCTCATATATTCCAAGACTGATATGGAACATGAAGAACATTTGAGGATAGTGTTGAGAACACTCAGAAATGAGAAATTATATGCCAAATTCAGCAAGTGCGAATTTTGGCTAAAAGAAGTGACATTTCTAGGTCACATTGTGTCAGCTGAAGGAATCAAAGTGGGTCCTGCAAAGATACAAACTGTAATGGAGTGGAAGTCACCAACAACGCCCAATGAAATAAGAAGTTTTCTTGGTTTAGCTGGATATTATAGACGTTTCATCGAAGGATTCTCAAAGATTGCAAAACCGATGACAAGTTTACTTCAGAAAGGAATCAAGTTTGACTGGGATGAGAAATGTGAGGATAGTTTCCAAAAGTTAAAGAAATGTTTAACTTCAGCACCTATTTTAGCTATTCTTGATCCAGATAAGGATTATGAGTTATACACAGATGCATCCAAGAATGGAGTGGGATGTGTATTAATGCAAGATGGCAAGGTAATAGCTTATGCATCACGTCAACTAAGACCGCATGAGTTGAACTATCCTACTCATGACTTGGAATTAGCTGCAGTAGTTCATGCACTAAAGATTTGGAGACATCATCTTTATGGTGTGAAGTGTGCAATCTTCACTGATCATAAAAGCCTAAAATACTTTTTCGAGCAAAAGAATCTAAACATGCGGCAGAGAAGATGGCTTGAACTGGTAAATGATTATGATCTCACGATCAATTATCACCCAGACAAAGCAAATTCAGTAGCTGATGCCTTGAGCAAGAAAGATTCAGCAAAAATGGGATCACTTATAACACAAAAGAACGAACTAATCAAAGAGTTCGAGAGATTACAATTGGAAGTGGTTGAACCACCAGAGACAATCAAGAGTGTGTTATCTACAATAATAGTGATGCCTGATCTAAGAAAACGAATCATTGAGGCACAAAGAGGAGATGATGAACTTGAGAGGTTGCGTCAGAAGATTCGACTTGGAAAGACTGAGGATTTCTTTGAATCCACAGATAATTTAGAGATGTTTAAAGGGAAAATCTGTGTGCCTAAGAATGTAGAATTGAGGAATGAGAATCTAAGTGAGGCACATGATACTCCATATACCGCTCACCCAGGAAGTACAAAGATGTACCATGATTTGAAAACCAAATTTTGGTGGGATGGTATGAAAAGAGATATAGCCTTGTTCGTTGAGAAATGCTTAGCCTGCCAACAGGTTAAAGCACCGCATCAACGACCCTATGGAAAGTTACAACTATAAGAAATTCCCGAATGGAAGTGGGAACATATTGCTATGGATTTTGTCACAAGCTTGCCAAGATCTCAGAAGGTAATACAACAATATGGGTTATTGTGGATCGACTAACTAAATGTGCTCACTTTTTGCCGATAAAGATTTCTCATGGATCGAACAAGTTAGCACAGATTTATGTGAGAGAGATAGTACGCTTACATGGTGTACCCGTGTCGATCACTTCAGATAGAGATGCCAAGTTCACATCCAGATTCTGGATTAGTTTACAAAAGGAATTGGGAACTCGACTAAACTTCAGTACGACATTTCATCCTCAGACTGATGGACAGTCAGAAAGAACAATACAGACTCTTGAAGATATGTTAAGGACAGTTGTCCTAGATCGAGGAGATAAGTGGAAACCGATATTACCATTGATTGAATTTGCTTATAACAACAGTTATCAAGCAACGATCGGCATGGCACCGTATGAAGCATTGTAGGGTAAGAAGTGCAGATCTCCACTATACTGGGATGATGTGGGAGAAAGAAAAATACTCGGACCCGAAGCAATCCAAGAAATGATTGAGACTGTTCGCCAGATTCGAGAACGAATAAAAGAGGCTCAGAGCCGACAAAAATCGTATGCAGACACAAGAAGAACTGAATTACAATTTGAAATAGGAGATAAAGTCTTCTTGAAAGTCTCACCTTCAAAGGGAGTTGTACGATTTGGAATGAGAGGGAAACTACGACCACGTTTCGTAGGACCCTATGAAATACTTGAGAAAATTGGGCCAGTAGCTTACCGTTTGGCCTTACCACCAAGTTTTGGAAACGTACATAGTGTGTTTCACGTGTCTCAACTAAGGAAATATGTGTATGATCCAAAGCATGTGATTTATCAAGAGGAGATTAATCTCAGTCCGGATTTACAATATGAAGAGAAGCCTGAAGCGATTCAGGATCGAAAGATCCAGGAGCTGAGAAATAAATATATACCATTGGTAAGGATTCACTGGAGCCATCATGGACAAGATGAAGCTACTTGAGAGCTTGAGAGCAAGATGAAAGAAAAGTACCCTTACTTGTTCACCTAGGGATCACAAATTTTGAGGACAAAATTCTTGTAAGGTGGTGAGAATGTAATAGTCCTCAAAATATTGATTAAATAAACGATTATGTTACATAATTTCTCACGGTACAAAATAGAGTTTCTTGATTTGTAACACTAGTATTAAATTCAGGTGCACGTTTTCTAAATTAAATTAAGGATTTCTATAGTTTGGAATACTGATCAAATGTGTATGATTACATTTGAGAAAAGAAGTTCTGGTTAAGATTTACTAGGTGATAAATCAGTATAATATTTTCTACTTCAGAAAATATGAAAATTTAATATATTAAAGATCTCAAATTATAGATCATTCCTGTGAACTTCAAATAATTATTTGAAATATATTTTTCGAGATATAAATTATTAATGACTAAATGTCGGAGTTTAACAAGTAATTTGGATCTCTAATAATGAAACCTTATCTACACAATTAAATGAAGATAAATATTGCAGAGATTTTGCATGTAAAATCTTACAAATTAAATGAGTTCCTTAAATTTCCTAGAGCCTAACCTATAGACTAATAGGATTTCTTCTGCTATATAAGGAACGGTTCGCTTAATGAAATTTCACACCAAGAAAGAAAGATAGAGAAGTAGTAAGATAGTCAGTGAGTGAGAAAAATTAGTCTGGAGTGAGAATTTATTTGAGAGAGATAAGGAATGTAATAAAGAGGAGAGAGAGAAAAGTTAGAGAAAGAGAGAGAGAGGAGTTCGAGAGATAAAAAGAGAGGAGCTGCATGTTTGAGCATAAATCAATTTTGGTTTCAAACTGATTTTGTGCTCAACCAATGTATTATCTCGCGATAATTCCTTCTGCAATATTGTAATATTCGTTGAGAGCTTTCATTTGACATGTATATTGATAAGGTTCTGATCTACGTAGGAGAAGTTGATAGTCACCGCTAGGCTACTTCGTGGAGGAACAGAAGTACCTACTACTCAAGAATAATTACTGAGAAAGTAATAATTAATTATCACTGAGGTAACACCCAAAACCTCCATTTATATTATGTCATTATTTTGATCATATATATATATGTGGGCATTATGGGACGTTTGGATTATTTGTGAACATTAGAATTTGTGTTGATCAAATAGGGCGAATTTAAAATTGATTAAATAATAAATAAATACTCGAAGAAGATGAAGACTAGTACAGACGCTGTCAAGGCACGACCATATCATCAACTGCGCTAGAGAGCTTTACTTCAAGACAAATAAGCGTATTGGAGCGTAGTGAAACCATAACCTGAAGTGACGTACGTTACTACGCATAATTCTATTTCTTACATGCGAAACTTATATAATCTTATATTATGTGATACACTTGAATACTATTTAACCAGATATAGTTATGCAGATACATCTTGTTGGAAATTATCTAATTTTCAACTAGATAATGAGTCTATGAAATAAAATAAAAGACATAGCTTATCGAACTCGAGAAATTACTGGATACAATTATAACATAAGACCGAGAGATAAATACTAAGCGAGAGATTATCATCTAAATAATAAAATGACGTGAGCTATAAAATAACTTAGCTCTCCATTAAAGCTAACCCATCATACCTTCAATCAAGACAACTTACTACTTATTTTTGTGAAGGAAATACTTTTCATGGAGAGGAAGGCTTTTGAAAATATTATACCACCAACTCGTAAGAACGTGAGGTGGGCTTTCTTATACTACAAACTCAAACGCCTGATTTTTTAGCCATGTGCTCTGTTTTCAAATAAAAGAATGAAAAATGGTTTGTTTTAAAAATGATGACTATGCCTAAATAATTTTTTTGTGTGCAACTTATCTGTTCCTCTGAGTCAGACGTACTTGACTAGAGAGATAAGTCACTGAGAAGTAAAATCTAGATGAATATATTATCAGAAATATTTCCAGATGGCTAGGGTGGGTTTCAATATTATTATTGATTCTCAATTGTGATACGATCGGGTCTCGATGTTTAATCCGAGACTAGTGCACTATGGATGATGGTTGGGAAAGGGATACCTATCCCCTACTATTCATCGTGGTTTGGAAGTAGGTCTGCTTCCTTGCCACAAAATGTTAAAATAGATAATGATTGCAAGAGGAGAGTGAAAAAAGCTGAGCTCAGCAAATGAAATAAAATATTTTGGTTAGCACGGTTTGTATTTCAATAAAATCCCGTGGATTACCTGAGTGATTGGCATAGTTTATATTATTTATGTATGTTTGGCATGTGTTCACTGGGTACATTGTACTCAGCCCTCCCATTATTTCTAAAATGTGTAGGTTGAGCATCAGGATGGAGCAACATAGGTGTATGAGCGGATCAATTAGTGGTTAGTGGAGATCGATGGGTCCCACTAATAAATAAGGCCAGTAACCAGAGTAAATCCTGAGATGTATATCTTCATATATACATCTCCGCCACGTAATTCTCCACTGTAATAACCTCTGAATCTTTAAACTTTCCCTTTTGAGATGATGTATCTATTTCATACTCTAAACCTTTGTGACAAGATTGTAATCATATTTTACATACCTATCTTTCATACTTTATCTAATTATTCGTTCATGCTTGATATTTGTTGAGAGTGAAAGATGAATAATCGGACTTGCTGTATTTTCTTCCAGTTATTCATCTCGTCGCTTCCCCTAAGATCCGGGAAAGCAAATGGGGCGTGACATAATTATTTTTTCAATAATATAATTAAAGATTTATATATTTAAATAATTATTTTTAAAAAATCATACTAAAATTCATAAAAGAAAAAACTCTATAAATAGAGCCTAATATTAATATAATTTCACACACTAAAAAAAAATCATTTTCAAATTTGTTTATAATTTATTTTGAATTGTTTGTTTTAATTTTTATTTGTCAAGTAAATTTATGATGTCTTAGTGTATAATACTCTATTTATTTTACTTATGAATTTATTTCTAGAATTTTTTTATATTATATTAGAAGGGAGAGAAATTAATATTATAATTATAAAGTTAGGTTGAGTTGGGTCACTGATGTGGGAGATAAATAATATTATGTTGTAGATTGTTAATAGATGAAAATAAATAAATATTTTAATAGATGATTGGGTCACGAACCGGTCACTGATGATGATAGTCTAAAGGCAAGCACTCACGTAGTCAGGTATGTGTAGCGATAATTAAGTCAATTACTAAACTAAATATATATCTATCTTTATATTAAAAGAGAATAAAGAAATTGTTCCCCCCAAAATTTGTCTTATAGTTTTTCATTGGCAAATTCTCATATGAGACGATCTCATCATTTTTATTGTGAGACGAATTTAATGATGTATTTAATTTATTGAAATGATGTATTTCTTTATTGTAAATGATGTAATTTTTTACACAGAAAAAAATATATAATGATGTATTTAATTATTGAAATGATGTATTTCTTTATGGCAAATGATGTATTTCTTTGTTGCAAATAATGTAATTTTTTAAAATGAAATGATCTATTTAACCTATTGAAATTGTCTATTAAGGTCCGTCTCATAATAAAAAAATGGTGAGACCGTCTCTCAAGAGATCATTATATATTCAACTTTTATTTGTCAATATAATTTCTACTAATATATTAAATGTGAAAAGTTAGTAAAAATAAAAATTACTCCCTCCGTCTCACTCTATTAGTCTCATTTACCTTTTTGGTCTGTCCCACTCTATTAGTCACATTTCCTAAAATGGCAAACTTTTTCACACTCATCAATAAAATATTGATTCCACTACACTCACAAACATTGGTTCTTGTGCCGAAACCATATGAGACTAATAGCGCGGGACGGAGGTAGTATGTCATATTTCATCCCCAAAAAAACATCAAATTAATACTAATTTTATTTTTTTAATTTAATTTTAATTACTAATGTTTTATATTCTATCATATTTGCATATAAAAAATATAACATATCTCAATGAAAATTATATTTATCTCTTTTTCTTTAAAATATTACATATTATATTTAATAATAAGAGTATAATTTATTTCATTAACTAATAAATTTTAAAAATTTGCAATAATAAAATATATAATATTATTATGGAGTTTTATCAATTGAGGACCTGAAAGATAGTTTAATTATCGATTCATGACCCAAGAGATTAATTCTCAATTCAGAACCTAAAAGATCACAAGAATTCTCGATCCAAGACCCAAAAGATCATACAATTCTCAATCCAGGACCTCAATTTCAGGTCTTGGATTGAGAATTATTTGATATTTCAGGTCCTGATTGACAAATCATCTTTTGGATCCTGAAGCGATAATTAAACTATCTTTTGGATCCTAAATCTACAATTCTTCTATTATTGATTATATTAAAATATAAGATATTTATTCAATTCTTACAATGTGCAAGTGTACAACTAACTATTCCCACCTAAAATATAAAAAATATACACATGCATAATTTGGTATTAAAAGCTTTCAGTTCCGAATTTTGAAAATGAGGCAACAAGTATGGCTTATATGCAGCAACGTGAATAAAGTCAAGCTAGTGTATTAAAATTTTCAATAGTAACTTTGCAAGAAACTTGGAGATTTAAATTAATAAAAAATAAAATTATTAGATATTCAATATCTTACTTAGATTTTTTATTGCAAATTAAGCTATGCTTAAATAATATTGCATAAAATAAAATCAATCGCTGCTCAAGGTCGTACAGTAAGACTCAGGCATACCCGAAGTCTCTACAACAGCCTAAGAAAGCTAGGATTTAAGGCGAGTGACCAGGTCCCCCTAAATCAATACACATAAGGAAATACATCTCTCCAGCAGCTCTAAGCCAAAGGTACTACACTAACGAACACAGTTAAGCTTCATATTCAAAACTACAACTGAGATCGAAAAAATAGAATATAACATTTTGAACACATCCTCCTTAATTCTTCGAACCACCGTAGGGATCATGGGTGTCTCATTCTCAAAGATACATTTTTTATGAGCCATCCACAAGTGATTGTACGTAGCTGCCAGGGCAATCCGTCGAGCCCTCTTCACCACCTTGGATCATGTCTTCTCACGTATACACCATTTAAGCGAGCTTCCAAGAGTCCTCGACAGTGTTGCATGCAAAGCAAGTAAGAAATAAATTCCACACTGTACCTGAAAAAACCCAATCAAATAATAGATGTACATTTGATTCATTAGCCTGCTGACAAATAACACATTCCATCGGCACTTCATCACCTAGGAAGTGCATCAGCACTTCATCCCTAAATTTTAACCGACCCTGAAAGGCAAACCATAGCGTACAAGAAAACCATGGTGGGATAAAAGACTTCCAAATATTGCGGTACCAATATTTGCTTTCGCCTTTAACACGTAAAAAGTTATAAGCTTTGGCAACTCCTCTACCAACAAACCAGGATGATAATAAGTTGCCAGCTTCAACCCAATTACCTGCACGATGTGATAATAAAAGATCGTGTAGTAAAAAAACATTTTTGAATAACCCCGAGTCACGGGTAGAGCAACCATGTGTCCAAATATCATGTCCATGTAAATATTCACTATGAATCCACTTAATCCAAAGTGTATCCAACTTATCATGCATATTCCATAAAGTTTTAAGCAACAAAGCTTTATTCCAAACCTTGAAATCCCTAATACCGAGTCCACCCTCATCAAAAGGTCGACACATCACCTGCCAAGCAACTGGGTTCGAATTACCACCCCATAAAAAAGACGAGTGATACGTGTGAGCCTATCCACAATTGCTACTGGAATCGGGAGAACCTGTAGCCAGTAGTTTTCAACACCTTGGATAACTGATCAAATTAATTACGCACGCCCAGCCAAAGATAAAGAGCTACTATTCCATCTTTTAATACAGCCCGTAACCGCATCCACCAAGGGTTGATATTGGTGGTTTTGCAATTTTTTGCATGATAAAGGAATACCAAGGAATTTAAATGGTCAGGACCCAATTGGGAAGCCAAATAAGACTGCAACCTCCTCTACCTCTCGATTTGTGCCACTTCAAAAGAATATATGGGATTTGTTCCTATTAATTGAAAGGCCAGAGGTTTCAGAAAACTCTGATGAGATATTCGACACAACCTGCATAGAGGGTTTAGTACCATTTCCAAAAATTAATAAGTCATCAGCAAACATAAGGTGTGAGATTTTAAGGGATTGACATTTATGAAGATATCTAAATGACGAATCACACACACGAAGGGAAAAAGCAGTGAAAATTATTCCATGCACAGAATAAATAACTATGGAGACATGGGGTCTCCTTGTCTAAGACCACGCCTACCTTCAATATAACCATGCACAACCCCATTTAAAAAGATAGAAAATGTTGAGTTTGAAACACATTGTATTATCCAATAGACAAAGCAAGGATGAAAGTTAAACCCATATAAAACTTCACGTAAAAAATCCTAAGAAATAGTGTCATAAGCCTTCTGAAGATCAATTTTTAATAAACAACGCGTAGCACTTTTATTTCTCTTCCTATCAAACCCTCGAAGCAATTCTTGAGCTAATCAGAAATTATTAGTTATGTTTCTACCCTTAATAAACGTTGCCTAAGCAGGGTTAATAAGATTAGGTACAAACTTCATCATTCGACTGGCTTAAATTTTTGTAATCATTTTATAAATCACATTTGTACAAGAAATAGGCCGAAAATCCGAGACCGTTGGATCATGCGACTTTTTAGGAATTAACAACACAACAATGTGAATCAACTTACGGAAGAGACTACATTTTTCAAAGAATTCAGGGACCGCATCATTTACCTCCAAATCGAGGGTCAACCAGCTTCGTTTAAAAAATGTCATTGTATATCCATTCGGACCAGGCACCTTATTATCACCTATGCTCATAAGTGCTTCCTTTATCTCTGAGTAAGCCACACGTCGGATAGAGTGTAGTTGTTCATCAACCGAAACCAGACAACCTTCATCAAACACATTAGCAACCACCAGAGTCCGGGGAACAGAAACACCAAACAAATTAGTATAAAAACTAACAAAAGGATAAAAAATTAGATTAATATTGTTAATCGTGCCTCCATTACCATCACATAAATAAGTCATGTTATTTCTCCCATGCTTTCATTTAACAACTGAATGAAAATGCTTTGATGATTTATCTGCATTAATTAAATGGATACCCCTCGCCAGTTACTTGAAAAAATCAATTTTGGCTGCATCCAATCTCTTGCAACGAGCCCAAATATCCATCTCCTACAACTTTAGCTCACGGTTCAGAGGATCCCTATCACAAGCAAGTTGAGCTTGGTCCAACTCCTTTCGAGTATTGCCAGCCTTCTCCATCAAATGACCATACTCCCTGAAATTAAATCCTTTCAAGAGAACCTTAAACTTGGCTAGTTTTTCCATAAAAAAGCTTGATAGTTATGAGTAGTTCTCGATTGAATCCAATTGGATTTAACAAAATCATTATAGTTCTTATGGTTTAACCAAAAGATAGAAAATTTAAACGGTGATTTAAAATTAGTAACTTGTTCGAACAAGTAGGTAATATTAGGACAATGATTCGAAAAGATACCTTTAGATAAGAATTCAATTCTACAATACAAATTATTTTCAAACCATGCATCATTAACTAAATCTTAGGATATTTATGACACATAGACCAAGTAAACTTACACCCAGAGGAGGACGAGTCTTGTAAGGTGAGGAATGAACATGTGTTTGAAAACTCCGTGTATTCCTTCTCTCTAGGCACTGAATCTCCAATTTGTTCGTCGGGATCTATAACACAATTAAAATCACCTACAACAAAAGCAGGCTCTCCTAAAGGCACATTTTTAATGAGTGAGTCTCAAAGTTCACTACGTTCTGCAAGTATATTCGAAGCATAACACACCGAAAGATGGAATGAGATATTTAAAGGTTTCCATGTTACTTTTAAGTGAATACATTGCCATTCAACAAGTAAAACTTGTATATCAATTCGTGCAAGATTTCATAAAACAAGTATACACCCATGAGGAAGGTATTGGAAATTATTAACATAGCACCAATTAGGATAAAAAAAAAATTTAAAAATTATTAAAACTAGGAGGTTTAAACTTTGTTTCAAGTGCAATAAACACATCAAGAGAAAACTTATTAATAAGATCCTTCACGACTTGTTATTTTCGGAGCTTATTAAAACCCTGAATATTTCATGAACCGAGCAACATAATCAACCTCTTCCACGTTCACCTCTCCCACCTCTTCCTCGGCTCAGAGCACGGGAAGGAACCACCCCACGATGTGCACGTCCCATCACACCGTCCACCACATTGTCCTCGAATGGTGTCATCGCTGGGAGGGCATGAACAACGGTGATCGGTTGTGATTCAGCTCTCACTTGGGGTTCAGATAACACCTCAACATGATTATGGTTGGAACTCATATCAGATAACACCAACGGCCAAGGTTGATCAACAACATTCCTTTCGGCATTTTCCACCTCATCAGTCCAAGAGCTAATAGTGTCCTTCGATCCCAAGATTTTAGAAATAGACAGAGTTTCCTTAACCACCAAGGTCTCCTGAGAAGATAAATCAGTATGCACACTCCGCGGTGAAGGAGGTTGTCGAGGAAAGGGTAAGTACACATTTATCATACATGCACCATGAGTAGAACTACCTTCACCAATCAACATATTTACAAGGCCCGCCAAAACCGGTAGTGTATTCTGCATAACTACATTTGGTGTTTCTGGGGAAGCAAATTATACATGAGTGTTTACAGGGGCAATATCTCCCGGTTTTACCGCATTGAGAGGAGGTAACTCCTTGGTTTTATCTATTTCTAAAGCATTACCCATGTCACGACCTTTGTTGGGTGGAGGCTTATTACTCTTGTGTCGATTAGCCTCAGTCCATGGTTGCTCTTCCTCCCCTTCCTCAGCAACCGCCTGTTCGGTCCCCTTCTCAAACCTTTTGCAAGTTTTATGGCTATGCCCCATCCTCTTACATGAAGCACACATACTAGGGTAAAATTCAAACACAACAGCTTGTTTGAATGTTACCCTAGATGGTAGCCGCACCATGACTTTTTCCTTCGGTTCATCAAGAGAATCGACTAGAACCAATACTCTAGGGCCATCCACATTATGCTTATGCAGAGTGTGATAATCCACTTCTATAGGTTCGCCAACCATCGACGTGATCTATCTTAAGGCTCTTGGACTCGAAAGGGATAGAGGGAGGTTCGGCAAAGTGATCCAAACTCGAAATCTAATTTTCGGAGAGGATACAAACCTGAAGTCGGTTGGGAGAGAACACATGACAAACGGTATACAGTATATATATTGTGTGCCCTTTGCGCGCATGAAGTCCCTGTCTTCTTCAGTTTCAAATCGCAGCACGACCCATCCATTAAGGTTATAAGATACTTGGCACTTATGGGGGAAACGCTCCACGAGCTTTGTCATAGCTTCCTTTCTAGGGAACCGACCTCCATAAAAACAAATTAAGCAAAATCCCCACGCTTTCTCAACAGGGAAATAGTCATCATCCTCGATCACAACACCATCTTAGGAATAGATGGAAGAACTCGGTCTGCTTGAGTGATGAGTGGTTTCAGGGAGAAATTCCCATCATTATGGAGCCATGGATTTGAATGGTCTTGCAAAGGTACGTCATCAGTCCCCCTACATGGATTAGGGTTTGTATCATTGTCATGCACATTATTGTGCATGTTCGTCGGTCTGATCACCATATCAGTGGGTTGGTTACTCTTTACAGTTAGTTTAGATAGAGTTATGCACTCAGGGAAGATAATAATATGAAGGAGAAACAGGCCGAGGGAGATTCGGCGCAGGTTACACATACCAAGGGAGTTGCAAGGGATGAGAAGCCCTACTCCTAGTGTGTATAATATATTAATCCTCCAATGTATTTGGGGAAAATTAATTTTTTCAAACATATAAATCTTTCATAAGTAGCTTGAAAGATATACAAGTAAATGATATATTTCCTTACGTGTAAATTTTTTGAATTAAGGGGATCATGTGCATATCTCATGCTCGATTGCTTTCGACCTCCACCATTCACCCAAAAAGAAATAAGGATAAATTTATATTCCAATCCCATAAGATTTGGGATGGCAAATTCTTTCCATAATACATGGAGATTCAAAATGATTGAAGCCAAAATAAATTCAATGCTCGCTTGGCATTGGATTTTAAATTTAGCCCAATAAGGCAATAAAACTTTCCAAATACGTGGAAATAAATGAGCTTGACTCACAATGTGGCATAAGTGGTTTGAATAAACTTGGCTGGAAACATGTCTTGGAGATGTCCTCGCATGCTGCCAAGTCTGCATAAGGAAATATATTCAATATGGACAAAACCATGTGAATGATGGAAAGTAAATCTTTCCATGTTTCATGCAAACCCTAGTCAGATTTTGCAGGACACCCGCCACCTTGGATGTCGGGGAAGACGATCGGAAACACAAGCCATAGCCGGAAGACCTAAAAAATCTAGAGAATTTAATGAGGAAAAAAAATGGAGCTCAAATCAAGTTAATCCAAAAGAGTGGTCAATTCTTTTCGAACTAAGAAACTAGTGAACATACCCGGAATTTCCCTTGCACGCCGGCGATCCTTAGCTCTCAATTTGGATTTACGGCAACCCTCTACGAACATAAGTGAACAATCAAACCTAAGATCCTGAACATTCCCCGGTGCATGGAACATAGCCGGCGGGCCATAGATTTGGCTAGAAAAGTTAAATCTTAATCATTCCAAGATAGTGTCTCAACACCCTTCATGCACCGTCTCACAGTTATGGATGAGGATCGTGTATATTTTTCCGGTGGGGACTGGCCGGAACTGCATAAACACTGTGGGGAATCGGTGAGAGGAGGCACACTATTGAGGTGATCGGTGGTGGGGGAGAAAGTTCAGGATCTCCAGCAAGGCATGTCGACGGTGCTGGAGAGAAGGAGACTTTCCTCCGGGTGGAAAGAGCTCCAAACCGCCGGCGGCTGACCGAAGATGGATGGACGAAGATGCACCCAAATTAAGCTATGCATTAATATAATGACGAAATAAAATTGCAATAGAAATATGGTTGAAATAATTTAAGATTGCAATACTCCTAATTTCAACAACAATTTGTGGTAGTACATGAACGATTTGAAGAACGGTGCACCACAAGTTTCTTCAAATATCTTCTTCTTCAATACTGAATAGTTACATTTAATGACATCATCATCCATATTCTCAATACAATTATGATACAAAATCTGAAAAATATATAATGATAATATCATGTAAGAAATGGACAACTTGTTATATAAAATGAACAATAATTACAATAAATTTGTAAACATAATTGATACACAAAACTTTACTTTAATGCATAATATTTGACTTAAGATGAAACAAATTCACATGAAAATGAAAGATAAACATAATTGTAACAGTCAACAAAATTTTACTTTAATACACCATATTTGAGATAAAATGAAGCAAATTCAAATAAAAATGAAAGACATTATAGTTATAACAAACATCGAAATTTTGCTTCAATGCACCATATTTGAGAACAGATGAATCAAATTCACATAAAAATGAAAGACAGTATAATTGTAACAAACAATTGGTACACGAAATCCATAGCTTTCATAAACTCTAAACCACAAATCAATTCGCCAAAATTAGAGAATATGTACAATCACAAATTGACGAACATGAAGAGATATAAGATTGTAGATTGGATGAGGTTTTGAGTTTTACCTTTCAAACTAAAATTCGTAACTTTCATAAACTTTATAGCTCCAAAACAAGAAATCGATCATCAAAATCAAAGAATATGTACGAAATTAAATCCAAGAACACGAATAAGATAAGGAATAAGAGATCGGATCTGAAATAAAGAATAAGAAATCGAACCGCGGAGGAGGAAACATAAATCTAATTATTGATTGAAAGGAATTTGATCTACTAAAATTTGTTAAATCACAGCACTGCCCTTAATTATCTAATAATGCAGGATACATAGCAAATAATGAAAACGAGATTTTTTTTTATCTTGAGCATTGATTTCCCAAGTTGAATGGTTTAAACTTATTCTCATTTCTCAAATTAAGAACAATTCTTTTATGATCAAACATATATATATATATATATATATATATATATATATATATATAATGTGTGGATCCGATGAGAAAAAGTCTTCCGTGAGAAAATAAGAACGTTGTTTGATTATGTTTACAATATTGTTTGATTGTGTTTTGCTCGTTGCTTGATTACCATGTTTGCTTGATTGTGTTTTAGTTGTTGCTTGATTACTATGTTGCTTGATTGTGTTTTAGTTGTTGCTTGATTGCATATCAACCATTGATTTGTTTAGATCCAATGAATAAGATTCATTCTTTTTTCTCATGGGAAATTTTATTCTTATTTGATCTCTTCCATATATATATAATACATGATTATTGATCCCGAGATCAGAGTATTGAAATTCACAACAGAAATATTTAATGAAACTTGCACTCATAAACAGGTAGTTGCTTACCTGTTTGTGTTTTCTGAAAACTTGTTATTAGCGAGGTTAAGGCTATACTTCAACACTTAGAATGTGTTTAGTTTTAAATCCTTGCAAATAAGTAAATAAAACAGTAAAGTGCAAAAATGATTTGTAGAGATTCATACACAAAAGTCCTACGTCTTTCGTCAGACCTTAAGTCTAGAATACACTAAGCTTCTGGTTACAAAGGAACTCACGATCTATCGCTAGCTGGTAGATGTCAATGTCTACCAGTCCACTAGCTCTCTCGTCCAGACCTCTAGTCTCCTTTGACTTCTCAGACTTGGAGTGGGCACACCACGCAGTCTTTTACTCTGGAACTTGGGAACTTTATGATTTTTCCTGGAACTGTTGATCTTTTTGGCTAGATGACCGTGACAAACAAAGCTCGGAGATAAGCAATGACTGTTGTGTTCTTAATTGGAAGTAAGTACACCAAGAAATAACTTGCTCTCTTTGTCTATGTGCGTGGAATAGGTTTGCTTGTAAACTGGTGTCCTCCAAATTGGTGACATCTTCTATTTCTCTGAAAATGAGAATCCCAAACTGGTAAACTGATTATCAGTTTCTTCTAACTTCTTGCGCATCCCAAACTAGGGGATTGGATCCCGACCTAGTTTGTTTTGATCAGTTCCATTATAACTCAATAAATATCCTAACAGGACATTACAAGTTTCAAAAAATTAGAATTAATCTAAAGACACTCTCAACTGATGGTTTCTATACATTTTTTACACATCAAAACACATAAATATAAAGAATTTGAATTTAAATTCCTAACAATGATGTTTTATTTATTATATGAGATACAACAATACATTTGTAAATTTTTTGGTAATTCTTTCAAAATAGATTTAATTTACTTGTATGTTAATATAAATATATAATGGCAGATTTTGAAATTATTATAATTTTTAATTTATATAATGTCTTCGAATACTCTCGATCGTATAATAATTCATTCGTACTCCATTACAATACCGGAAGAATTTATTAAGAATTGTGAAAGTTTATATATTTTAAAATGGAAACGAGTAAAAAAGTATTGGAGCTGAATAGGGATTTTTTTTTAAATATTCATAATTTAAGCTAAATTGTTTTAAATGATTTCTATCATAGGAGCAAAATATAATTTTTTAAATATAATATTTTAATTTAAGACTTACACATAAATTTCTTTAATATATGTCAGAATTTATAAATTTTTTTTGCCAAAAGCAAAACCTTTATATCGATCCAAATCTACAAGGAATATACTTTCTTTTTAAATAATAATATATTAATTTAAAAATATATATCCACTCACATATTCAAATATTTTTGGATAAGCTCGAGTTTATGAACTCTTAATCATAAGTAAGGTGATTTGACAATTACACTCTAAACAAAAAGAGACAAGGAGAGTACTTTCATTGTATGGATAGTCAAAGACTTTCTTTTATTTTTAAATTAATTTTCATGATTTCTTATTGTTAATTTATAATGGCGCAAGCTCTAAAAGAAGGAAAATAAATTTTCCTAAAAAAAATAACGGAAGTAAATAAGATATTTTTATTAGAAAATTGAATTAAAAAATGTAGATATATTCGTTAATTAAAATTGTGAAATAAACATTGTTAGAGGAATCAGAATTGTGATTGTGAGCGGCGAAGGGGTAGGAAATGACGGAAATGGACCTCCACCATTGTATAAAAGAGTTGTTGGTTCCGTTCCCGGCGATTTTCCATTACACCAAAAATAGGAAATTGAAAAAAAAAAAAAAAAAAAGGTATAGTATAATAGCAAACAAACCCTTCTCTGCTTCATTCTCATCTCTTCCGCCTTGAATAAATTGGGAGAGACTCAGAAGTTTTGCAGATTTCTGAGTTTGGAATCGTGAAATCTTCATGGCTATGGGGACAGAGCGATCCAAGGCGTTGCACAATTTCACGATGCCCTGCGACTTGCGCTGGCGCAATCAGCGTTTCCTGCGCTGCATGAAGGTCAACTCCAACGGCCGAATCTCCCCGCTCCGCCGCCTCACCGCCGATCACCACCACCACCACCTACCAATTCAGCAGCGCCGCACCGCCAGGGAGAGAGAAGAGGACTCGTCTCACGGCTTCCTGCATGAATCACCCAAAGTGGGCCCCCGGAGATTCAGCGATGACGGTGACGGTGACGATGATGATGACGGGATTGCTGCTACGAGGGAGAAAGTGATGCTCGATCTCCAGACGGCGGCGGATAAGATGAAAGACGCGATTTTTAAAGACAGCCTGGACGAAGGGGAGGTTTCTGCTCCCCCGCCGCCGGCCGCGGACGCCGACGGCGAGTCGCACTGCCCGTGGAATCTGAGGACGAGACGAGCGTCCTGCAGGACGCCGGTCAGTGGGTTTGTATCCGGTAGAAATTGTGGTTCCCTTGCTGCCGGCGGCGGCGGCGGCAGGAACGATGCAAGCGGCGGGAAGAGTTTGAAGGTTGATGCGCCGAGACCCAATTCGGGATCTTCCCAGATGCGGGCGTCGGCGGCAGCCACAGGTGCGTCCCAGAAGTCATCGATACAAAGGAGCGACGGCAACGCGACGGCGGCGGCTGCGAGTGGGGAAAAAAGACAGCGGGCGAAGTTAACAGTGGCGCTTTCGAAAAGAGAGATCGAGGAGGATTTCAACGCGATGATCGGACACCGGCCGCCGCGCAGACCGAAGAAAAGAGCCAGAATCGTTCAGAAACAATTAGATGTAAGCATCCCAAATCCAAATCCAAATCCGAATCCAAATCCCACATTGAACTCAACTCTTACAATTTGTGATCCCTTTCCTTTACTCACTGTTCCATTGAATTCTCGTCAGACCCTTTTCCCCGGATTGTGGCTGACGGTAGTCACACCAGACATGTATAAGGTTGTTGAAGCTGCTCCTTGATATCAAAGAGGTAAAATCCCTTGTTTTCCAATTTCAAGATTCCTTGAGATTTTGACTGATTTTTGAATTTGCAGATGGAGATAGGGTAGGACTGCATTTGTTTCTTCCAGCTGATAATGGTGGATGTGGATGTACGATTATGGTGGCCTATTTGCACCAGCATTGTGTAGTTGAGCCAAGATCCGAGTTTCCTCTGGTGAAATTGTTTGATTACAATTGTTCATATATATATATATATATGTTCTGTTCATGGAATAAAGTTCACTGAGTGGAAATGTTGGTGAGGGTTTTCTTTTTCTTTTCTTTCCACCTTCTCTCAATTGAACCCTTGACAATTCAAGCTCAAGATTATCATTTCTAACAAACAGCAATACTCAGTGTTTTCTCCTGTTGATTCCACCCCATTGCTGTTATGCTCCTTCATCTGCATTTTGTGATGATGTTATTTGGTAGCGTCTTGAAGCCTTAACTTTGTTTTCGGGGCTGGATAGGGATAGGAGTACCGTTAGGCTTCAACATATTCGATACAGTCGAACTTACTATTGTCATTTGGCCATCGCCATTGGTGTCCCCATTTTGCATCTGTGGATTGCCTACTCTCAACTTATTTGTCTACTATCAATTGACATCTCTTTCTCCATTTTCATTTGAAAAAAAAAATAGTTTACTTGTTGATTGATCAGTTCTTGCAAAAATGGTGGATTTCAGATATCATGGTCTGAAATCAAAACCGACAAAGCCAGATGAAAGACAAGTGTTGCTTGCGAAAAGAAAAGTTGGGTTAGTTTTTATCAACTCAGAAGCATTATCCAACCACCAATTCTTTGATGATCTAATCATCCCACATCTTCTTTTTAGATTTGATCGCAATTATGTCAAACAACTCTTCATTCCTATGTATATCAAATGCAAATTTTTTAATTTGAGGTACACTATTTAGAGGAGTGGTGTCCTGACCTGCACTAAAAATGGGGTAATTGATGGCGAGTTTGCCCTTTCCAAAAAAATAAAAAAAAAATCGTGTAATTACAACTACCATATTAAAATTGTTTAATTCATTTAGGCATATCTCCAATTACCACCGGATTTGAATTCATGACCAATTTATTTTAGGCAACCCACTTAATATTTTACCGTTATTCTTTTGTTTTTTTGTTAAAGAAAATCAGGCCCAAGTGTTTTAGTGATTTTTTTAATTTTTTTTGAATGCAAATTAAAATTCACACTTTGACAAACTAGTTTAATTATTAATAAAAACATGATGGTTTGAACCTTTAGGATATCCACTAATTGCCTGCAACTCAAAATTTATTATTTTTTTTCTATAAATAGAGCCAAATATTAATTTATTTTCAAAATCAAATTAAATATTTTTTTTACATACATTACTTCTAAAATCTTCAAATTTCGAAGTTATGGATCAAATTATTTAAAACATAAAGAAATTGAATAAAAAATAATTTCTAAAATTAAATAAAAGTTAATATATATTAATAAAATAAAGTAAAAAACAAAATAAGTTGTAAGTTGTGTGAAAGTTATTGTAGTGAGTAAAATTAAATTAGGTTGTGAATTGTATATATGGAGGAGAGATAAACTAAAAAAAGATGAGTTGTATTGAGTTGTTGTAGCGGGTAGAGAAAATTGCATGAATAAGCTTTGACTACAAAATGTGGACTCTTGAAAGTTAAGGTTTCCAATTGTGGACACCTCTAAGATAACCGTCTTTATTAAAGACGGTTTTAACATTAAATATCAATAAACCGTCTTCATTAAAGACGGTTTAAACTTTAAATATAAATTAATCGTCTATACTAAAGACGGTTTGTATAAATTATATTAATTAATTCTTATTTAATTAGCATAAAAATTAAAAACTACATAAATTTTGAAAAAAAAAACTATAATAGCCGTCTACAACATTGACGGCTACTAAAAATTGAATTACGAAAGAAAATAAAATTAAAACTGTCTATATTAAAAATGGCTTGTACAAAGTAAAACCGTCTATATTAAAGACGGCTACAAAAAATCAAAAAAAAAAATTAAAGACAGGACATAAATTTTGAAATAATTAAACATATAATATCAAAATCGTGTTGGTTACAAGATCGGTGGAGAATAACTGAAAACACTGCAAATTATTATATCTAGTACAGCAGGTTTTTACAACTATATCTGCAGGTACTGCTAGTACGAGAATAATTAAATAAAATGAAATAACAATATTAAATAAATAAAAAGAAGTGCAAAAGCACAGCCGAGTCGAGGAAGCCCTCTTCCCGCAAGACAAATACGCCGACATAGTGCTCGTCTAATGGCGGTTTGTCCCCAAAGGTAAAACGGCTTCGTCCTTTACGAGGCAGCACCGCAAGTCGCAAAGGCTCCGGCGAACTGAATGAGAGGCGAAACTGAGTTGCAGAAGAACAACAAAAAAGATGCAGCAATATGAGGGAAAATTTGCAGTATCTCTGGTTACGTGAGTTGTCTAATGTTTGGGGAACCGGGGACAAGAGACAACACAATGCATGTCTATATATAGACATGTCCACCCAAGGGGAGCCTATCTCAGCCATCAAGGTTGGACCGTTACAAGGCATGAAACATGGGTAACCGACGCCATCAATGGAGCCGTTACAAATTTTGAATGCATTTTCACCATGTGCAAATTGCGTTCAACATTCATGTGTAATTCCCCATGTGCAAAATGTGGTGTAATTATCCACATTCAAATTGCAATACATGTTTATTACACACCTCAAAATATAGATTAATTACTTTAATCTATCAATGTGGGATACACTTCATTTATTACATGTTCACTTCATGTAATAATCCCACCAACCCATGTCACTTTGTGGTCTCATTTCTCACTCACCGGAATTCGGATTTGAGAAAACAAATATACCACAATCATCTACTCTTCGCGTAAATTATGTTGGTAATATTTAATTACGACAAAATTAAATATTTCACATCGAGAATTTACCATAAAGTACCCGAATTACCAACAATCCCCCCCATGAGTGGAAATGCCAAAATGCATGATGCATAGCCAACTCAGTTTCGAGAATTGTTAATGCACTTGAACCGGTAGCTTATGGCTTTGAACCGTTCATCTTCAATGTCATCGGGCACACCGGCGGCTTAGTGGTAAGAATACCTTGAACTAATCCTCCATCGTGTGTACCGAAACAACAACATTGAAACATTAACATTTCAACCTCTATTCGTTCTCACGTTTGGTTCCATTACAGGCCATGGACACCCCTTTTGGTTTCATAAGTGTTCATTTGAAGCGGCCCCCACTTCCACTTATATAGGTGACCTCCTATTCAGAGCATTCCTGCAAAGCTCAACCATCACGAGGTTTTCAGGAGTCATTAAAAGTCACTTAGGACTTAACCTATACCACATGCAGGCTTATAACACCTCACTTCCTCTTTAGGGAATGGTAGATAAGTCATTTTCCAAGGCATCGCCACTAGAAAAGACATTATCTTGTCGGTGTTATCACTCGAACTTGTGTAATTTAGTTGTCCCATTGAACCTAGTTCTTGGGATCTCCAATCATCTAGGTTGGGTATCCACTACACTCATTCATAATGTGGATTTCAATCCCATTCCCTCTAGCAATTTACACATTTGATCTCGATTTAACCCTTTGGTTAGCGGATCCGCAATGTTATCAATTGATTTCACATAATCAATGGATATCACACCATTTGAGATCAAGTGTCTAACGGTATTATGTCGACGACGTATATGTCTCGACTTACCGTTGTACATATTATTCTGTGCACGACCAATAGCCGCTTGGCTATCACAATGAATCATCACTGACGGCACAGGCTTGTTCCAACACGGAACATCCTCTAGAAAATGTCGAAGCCACTCCGCTTCTTCACCTGCTTTATCTAGAGCGATAAACTCCAATTCCATCGTGGAACGAGCTATACAAGTTTGCTTAGTGGACTTCCACGACACTGCCCCCCCCACCGATCGTAAACACGTATCCACTTGTGGAGTGGGAGTCATTTGAATCAGAGATCCAATTTGCATCATTGTACCCTTCAAGTACAGGTGGAAAACTTGTATAATGCAAACCCAAGTTAAGAGTACATTTCAAGTATCTCAAAACTCTCACAAGAGCCTTCCAGTGATCACTACTGGGATTGCTCGTGTATCGACTCAATTTGTTCACCGCATATGCAAGATCCGGTCTAGTACAGTTAGTCAGATACATTAGACTACCGATGACCCTTGCATATTCCTCTTGACCAACAGGGTCACCTTTGTTTTTTAACAAAGTGAACATTGAGCTCTAACGGTGTTTTGGCTGGTGAACTATCATAGGCATCGAATTTCCTCAACACTTTCTCAACGTAATGAGACTGTGATAGGACAATTTCATTAGGTTGCCTTATGATTTTGATTCCAAGAATCACATCAGCCACACCCATATTTTTCATGTCGAAGTTCTTCTCCAACATTCATTTGGTATCAACAATCACTTGTTGATTCCTACCCATGATCAACATGTTGTCTACATAAAGGCAGACAATCACAAAATTGTCAAACGTGCCTTTGTAGTACACACATTTGTCACATTCGTTATACTTGAATCCATTTGACAACATCGCATTGTCAAATCTAACATGCCACTGCTTGGGCGCTTGTTTAAGACCGTATAAGGATCTAACCAATTTGCATACCTTTCTCTCTTGTCCGGGTACTACAAATCCTTCGGGTTGATCCATATTGATTTTTTCTTCTAGCTCTCCATTTAAGAAGGCCGTCTTCACATCCATTTGGTGTATTTCGAGATTGTACAAATCAGCAATCGCTATAAGCACCCTAATGGACGTGATCCTAGTCACGGGTGAATAGGTATCGAAGAAATCATCTCCCACCCTTTGTTTAAAGCCTTTCGTCACAAGGCGAGCTTTATACTTATCAACCGAACCATCGGCTTTATACTTTCTTTTAAGGATCCACTTGCATCCTAAGGGCTTACAACCTTTTGGGAGATCGGCCAAAATCCAAGTATGATTTTGCATAATCGACTCAATCTCACTATTAATGGCTTCTTGCCATAGTGAGGCATCGGTTCTAGCTAAGGCTTCTTTAATGGTTCGAGGCTCATCATCTAACATAGGTGATGAAGTCCGGACTAAAATTTTTAGCCACTCTAGCCCTCTGACTACGTCTCAGTTCTTCCTCTATAGGAGTAGAACTAGTAGCCTCTTCATATGTCCTTTTTCTAGACATAGTCGGTACATCTTCCTTAACTTTACAAGGATAGATGTGCTCAAAGAATATAGCATTCCTTAACTCTATAGTGGTGCCTTCGGTCACATTCGAATTATCCAATTTGTGCACCAAAAATCGATAGGCAGCACTATTCAAAGCATACCCTATAAAGATGCAATCGATTGTTTTAGGTCCAATTGCAACTTGTTTGGGTAAATGTACTTCGACCTTTGCTAAACAACCCCACACCTTTAGATACTTGTAGGAAGGTTTTCGATCTTTCCACAACTCATAAGGTGTCTCCTCTTTCCCTTTAAGAGGTATTTTATTCAAGATATAGTTAGCTGTCAAAATAGCCTCTCCCCATATATTTTGGGGTAACCCCGAACTTATTAACAGGGCATTCATCATTTCCTTTAGTGTCCGATTTTTTCTTTCGGCAACACCATTGGACTAAGGTGAGTAAGGTGCCGTTGTTTGATGAATAATGCCCGAAGCGGCACATAATTCTTCAAACGATGCAACATACTCCCCACCTCTATCACTTCGAATCATCTTGATTCAAGTACTCAATTGATTTTCAGCCTCTTCTTTATAATTTTTAAAGGCATCAATTGCTTCATCTTTACTTTTCAATAAGTAGAGATAACAATATCTGGTGCAATCATCGATAAAAGTAATAAAATACTTTTTCCCACCTCTAGTTTGCACCATTTTGAAATCACACAAATCCGTGTGTATCAACTCTAGACGTTTTGTGCTCCTCTCGACTGAATTAAACGGCGTTCTTGTCATTTTCGCCTCAACACAAACTTCACACTTAGTTTGTTTGAATTCAACCACTTTTAGTAAATTCATATTTACTAATCTTTTTATTGCATTAAGATTTACACGTCACAATCTTACATGCCACAAAGAAGAGCACTCAATCAAATAAGAAGAAATAAATTCAACTTTATTGATAGTCTTTCCGGCTAGGCGTCGTGCCATTACATTCAAACTTGAGATAACCTCTATCTAGGCACACAAGTCATCATCCCAATCACTATCGGGTTCAACATAGTTGGCATCCATCTTTGCTTTGCCTTTATACTTAGGCTTTTTGCATTGATTCGCCACATGCCCAATTTTGCCACAATTGTAGCAAACACCCTTGAACTTAGGTTCTTGAATCACAATCCCATTGTTCAACGAGTTGGGTCTTTTCCTTTTATTTGATGGACCAACACGTTCCATCAAATTAGCCTTGGCATCCATAGCACTCGGCTTAGGACCCACCTTTGATTGGCTTTAGCATCTCATTCAATCAAGAATTTAGGATTACCATTCTTATTGTCCTCTTCAATTTGAAGTTTGACAATAACACCCTCAAGAGTCAAACATATGCTTAATGCAAAAGTTAGCTCTTGAAATCCTACCACGAAGGATTCAATCATCACCACAATGGTGAACTCATCCAGTAAGACCATCCCTTCGACATAAACACAATGCATAATGCACTTGTTTCATGACCGACCGAGAGTCTACCATTTTGTACTCAAGGTACATGGCCACGACATACATAGTCGTGCCAACACTTTTTTTTTCCCTCTTTCATAGTGTTTACAATTACATTACAATAGCTCATTCACTATGAATCTACCAAACTATCAAAATAAAAAAATTGACAACATGGAGGAAAACAAAATAATTACAAGTTCTCTTCCTCTAATATCCACCTTCTCCATTCATCATTTTAAACTTTGGAGAGATGATGGACTCATCATTCCACAAGTTCCCACAATTGCACGATTGCAAGAAACATTCGAAAAACACACATAAGCCCCAAAATCAATCTTGAACATGAGTGGAGCACTTGTTGCCCCTTCAATTCAACAACATTGACATCATCCTACACAAGGAACATGTCAAAATTAAATATTTTTCCACAAAAATACAAAGTGCAATAATCAATGTTAGATTAAACATCAAAACAATCATTCGATTGTTGGAGGGTTCATCATTCGGCTTGGGCATAAGGAGGGAGTTTAGGTCCATTGTTGGAGTTGCTTCCTCCACCACCATTGACAGTGTGATCAGCCATCCTTGATCTTGAGAAGTAGTAATATTTGTCTTGCGATTGTTGGTTACAAGATCTGTGGAGAATAACTGAAAACACTGCAAATTATTATATCTAGTACAGCAGGTTTTTACAACTATATCTGCAGGTACTGCTAGTACGAGAATAATTAAATAAAATGAAATAACAATACTAAATAAATATAAAGAAGTGCAAAAGCACAGCCGAGTCGAGGAAGCCCTCTTCCCGCAAGACAAATACTCCGACGTAGTGCTCGTCTAATGGCGGTTTGTCCCCAAAGGTAAAACGGCTTCGTCCTTTACGAGGCAGCTCCGGCGAACTGAATGAGAGGCGAAACTGAGTTGCAGAAGAACAA
>JAPKLW010001223.1:70544-90438 GCA_026898455.1 Plectranthus barbatus
GATGGATCTGTCTGAAGCTGCGGGTTTCACACCTATAAAAGGCCAAATGATTCCACATTTGGAGGTTCGACTTTTGAAAACCCTAGAGAGACGAAGGCATAATCGGAGGCGATTTTCACTTCCGGAAAGCTGGAAATTGAAGGTGGAAGGAAGGATTCGAAGCGAGATTGAAGATTCATCATTAATTCCTAAGTTTCTTTATTCTACTTTCTCTTCTATGTTCTACTTTGTGGTTTTGACGATTTCGTTTAGAATTATGAGTAGCTAAACTCATTGTTGAGGATTTGGATGTGATTGGGATGATTTGAATATTGTTTGGATTTGGATTATTGAAGTTTTTCAAAGTTTTGATTATTATTGCGGATTCAATTTGTGTTCCTTTCATGATTGATCACCATGTGTTGGAAAGTATGCCTCAATGAATTAACTTGATAGGTTTGTGCATTAGAGGGGATTGCAATAATAATTAGGTATTATTTCACTTAGAAGATAGGTGAATTGGTATCTAGGTCAATGAGTTCATGTGCTTTTGGGAGTTAATTGAGATTAATACACCTAGACTTAGGTTGAGATTTCAATTAGTCAACGGTTATCGCACCGGTACTAAGGGTTGTAACTAGAATTTGTTGAACCGACCCATGCTATCTATTGAATCTGGTTCGTGTGAGTGACAAGTCCAATCATATTCATAATCTACTCCCAATCCATCCTATATTCCTCAACCGTTCTCCTTTGGAATTTACTTAGTCGAATTGAAGTTTATTTAATTGTTTTAGTCGTTAATTGCATGTTAGATAGTTGGAATTTGATATTCAAAGTATTTTATCGCATCTAGATATTAGGTTTCAAAATCAGACTTTTACTTGAATAACGGGCGAATTGAGTCTTCGTGTTCGATAATTTTTACTTGATAAAAAAAATACTGCAATCAATATGTATATCATTTTTCTGTTTACTTGTTGTCATTTAAACACAAAGCATGTCTTCATGATATCTGGTTTATTACACGGAAACATAAACTATATGTTTCAGCTGATAAATTGAACATCTTCTTTACCTATAATGATGTAGGTTTTTTATTATCATTTTTATGCGTATAATATGTCTTTTTATGCATAAATAGGGTAACAGAACATATAGAATACTTATTGGTACATTGTCATTTAATAGTTGATTGAATATCATTAATTTTACATTAACCATATCATTTTTTAATTTTTTTGAACAAGCGCGACTGTGCCATTCTGATGATGAGACACATGAAGCTTTACAACGGGGAGAAAGAGACGGAGTGGTGCCAATGCTTACCAAAAAGGAGCAAGGTAGTCTACCGATATCTACGAGCCAAATATACGTGCACACTACTCTTGTCTCCAAATAATGCCTGTGAACTGAAGAATGAAAAAGAAAGCGAAGAATACATCGAAGCTGAGGGAGAGATTAGTGAGGTGGATGTTGGAAAGTTTGTTGATGACTTACTCCAAATTCAGGGTTAGAATGTGAATGTTGTGGTGACAAACATCTTTATGCTTTTTTGTGGTTTTAGAAACAAATCAGTGAATGGTATTTTTGTTTAAAAGTTGAACGTTTTAAACTATTAAGTATTTTGAATATTGCTTATAAATTTGTAAATGTATTTTGCTTTTATAATTTATGTTTCCAATATACAAAAATGTTTATCAATACATAATAACACTGTAATTAATTTGAAATATATCATTTAAAGTAAGGGTCATTTTTTGCAACTTCATTAAATTTAATGATAAACAACATGAATAATGATGATATCAACATATAAGAAAAATGCTAAAAAAAAAAAGTTTTTAATATCAAGTATGCTGTTTCGACAAAACTAAAGTTTCAACGAATGAGATGAATTAAACAATAATTACAAAATATTAAGTAAGATAATACGAACTCTGTTTAATCGAATAACATTAACACCACGTAAAATCCTTGTAACTTCGTTGATATTATAACATTTTAAAGACTAGCTAAATTTCAGAAGACATAAAAAATGATAAACTAATTGAAGATTGATGATACCTATAAACTATATTAATGATAAAGGACGTTGCATATAAAATCAAGTACCATAAAAAAAAAATTAGAACAGAATACAATGATTAAATTATACTGAGAATAACAAAGTATTATAAGATATAAACTAAAACAATGATAACGTTTTCTGGAAAAAAAACTAAAACAAAACGTACTACAATGTAAAAATACTCAAAAACAGCAAATTAAAATCAACCCGCCGGCTTCTCAAGATTTTTCAGTTTATCACAGTTTCTCGAATCATGATTGCACAACTTGTCACACCTTTTGCACTTCCTCAGAGGTTTTTCCATATCCTTCCTCATTTTCTCAATACGAGAAATAATTCGACTACCACTGCCCTTTGTTTTAACAACATTAGGCGGATGAACACTAATATTGTCAGGTTTATCATGTCCATAAAATTCCTTAATGATCTTCTTCTTCTGTACCAAAGATGTACCACAATTATCTAAAACTCCAAACGACTTCTCCACATCCTGCAAAGTGGATAATAATGATGACATCTTATCAGCGTCTCCATCAACTTTTAGAACAAGACCAAAGAAAGTAAAATACACCTTGTTCTTTATCTTCTGCCTGTCATGAACAACACTCGAAGCACTATGACTATTAGATTCAGCATCATGTCCAGATTTCACAAAATCGGTCTTCAGCCATCTTCGGACAATGTATTTATCAGGTATCACACTGATTAATGACAATTAATCATCAGAGAAATGATATATTAACCTTAAGATAATGATACAAAAAATACTGTAAACATAATACGTAATTAAAAGCTAAAAAAACGACCCCCATATCTAAAAACTACTTCACACCCATTCACATTCAATAAAATAAACGAAAACTCCATAACTGCTCAAAAAACAGACAATCATTAATGCAAAATATTGAATTCGAATGCAAAACTCTATGGAACATAAGATTAAAAACCAAAAAAAAAAATTTAACGAGTATAAAAAAAACCGACGACACAAATAAAAAAAATTATACGAGTGAATAGTATAAAATTAAACGTGAAAACGAAAAAGAATTTAATTGAACTACAAATAAAAAAATACCTGGTATGTCGTTCATAGTATTGTATGAAAAAAATGGCGCAAACAAAAAATTAAGGAGAAGGAATAATGAAAAACGAGAATGATATGAACGAAAATTAATGTAAGTAGTTAAAAAAGGATCGAAGAATCAAATCTTTAAAAAAGATATGAAAAAAAACAAAGATTGAGTAAATAATTCAGTTACCAAAGTTAGTAACCGTTCTAAAAATAAATTATGGAACAATACCAATACTACCCTTAATGAAATAAAAAATTAATTATTTAATTGACACATGTCATCATATTAGCCGTACGATTAAATAAATCAAAGGTTGAAAAAATGTTCATTGTTCATTCACAACACTTAGTTCAGAAATGAACGCAACTCTCTCTCTATATATATATATATATATATATATATATATATATCAAAAAAAAAATTATTAATTAAAATTGTAGTTACGAATTTATTAAAATCGTCTATTTTAAACCGTCTACTATGAAGACGGTTTATATATTTATTTTTTAATATTTTAAATCACTAATAATATTATAAATAAAAATTCTTACTTAAAATTGTAATTACGAATTGTATAAATCGTCTTTAACAAAGACGTTATACTAGATGCTTCCACATTCCTAAAATTTGTATTTTTTGAGTCTATATTTTGAAAATTTATTTTAGGCCTGAAAATCACCCGTATTGGGTAGTCTTAGGAATGTACATCCTTTCTTGGACATGTATTTAACTATTATTTTTATTTGTTTGTAAAAGCACATGATTTGATTGTTCGTACTCATAATAAACATGTGCACATATTTTAAACTAAAATTAAGGTAATAATCTTTGAAATAAAATTTCAACTTTTCTGGTCCATAAATCGTATGACTGAATCTGGATCCTAAATCATATACCATAATTGCTTAAAAGATTTAGTTATTGTATGATTTGGGACTCAACGATTCGGGTTAATTCGTATCTTGAAAGATCAAAATAATTAAATTTGAAGCGAATGATTTAAAATTAATAAAATGTCTTTTGCTAAAAAAAAAATGTCTTGAGTTGCGAGGCACGTGACAGATACCGGCCGCCGGCATAAACCGTAACGCCACCATTGCACGAAAAAT
This sequence comes from Plectranthus barbatus, assembly GCA_026898455.1. NCBI lineage: Eukaryota > Viridiplantae > Streptophyta > Magnoliopsida > Lamiales > Lamiaceae > Plectranthus > Plectranthus barbatus. Next base: position 74,777 of record JAPKLW010001223.1, read on the forward strand.
GAAGAATGCGCGAACTTTTTCGCCGCAAATCAATCATGTTTACGAAAACGATTAACTACTCTTTGATCAATCCCGGTGCACTGCTCATTCTTCGCGGCCCTCTCCTGGGTTCCCCGCCAATCGCCGGCAGTCTGACACGTGTCGGGGCGGGTGATGAGCTACAATGGTGTCGCGTTTGACTTTGAGGGAGGCAAATTGTGCTGACAATTTCTTTTCTCCTTCTCATTTTAATTGTTGCGTTTATCTCAGCGTGTGTGAGAGTTAGAACATTTGATGGGCTCTTATGAATTTGTTGAAATTTGTTTGAAGGGCTCTAATGAATTTGTTGAAACTACCCGATCTTGATTGCATCGAAGATTAGATAAGTTTATCTATAATTTTGAGAGAAAATACTTTCATTACTTGTGATGCATTTCAAACTATTGTACTTGTACACATTGTCAGAAAGCTTTGATGCTTTCCATTTGTCTTTACAGAATGAATGGATTCCATCAAGTTACTTAGAGCTCGAGACCAAAATCAGAATTGAAACTCAAGATTCTTGCACCTTTGAGGGTAAAATTATCTTCTGCATAATGTGGTCCAATTATTAAGCATTTTCTCACCACCATTTAAGCAGTTTAGATTAGTCACAAGTAGCATTCTCATTCTTGTTAGGAAGCTTTTGAACTAAATGAGCATTGGAAATGTTCGAGTCAGACTTAGATGTGTTCAATGTTGATTCTTCTAATTATTCTCTCTCTCTCTCTCTCTCTCTGTTCTAGAGAAGTTGATGATATTCAAAGAACATATTTAATTGATTACATCAAAAACACCCTTTATATTGTGTATCTTTTAGGATATTTGTAACTCTTTGAGCTTCTTTTTTGAGGAGGTTGTGATGAACTGAAAATGCTGAGATATTTTTTGCATTAATTGAGAAGAAATTATTATTTAGACTATCCTTGAAATGGATTACACTGGAAGATCCTCGAAACTTCTACTGCAGCAGTTTAGCTTTTATAGTTTTGGATTGCAGAAACTGTGAGAGATTGCATGTATATAGTCTGGCTGAGGGAAGAGTTCAAATATGATCATCCAAATATTCGGTTGAGTGTGGCTGCCAAGCGGACTCCACCCTGAGCTAGCCGCAGATTGATCACTGGCTTACGGGTCAGAAAGTAGTCGTCTGGACAAGTAGCAAATCATTACAAGAGGAGATGGATATTTCCATCACGAAAGATTGTGGTAGGAACAGCAGGTATGTAACGTACCTTCAAGCACTGAATCTTCATGGACTCCTTTGTATGACCAGTCACATGCTGCTTTAATACCTTCGGATGCATATCTGCATCGAAAACAGGTAGATTTTAGTTTTCATTTTGTAAAACGGGATGTTGTTTTTTTTATTTCTGCATAAACTTACACATCAGGGCAAGATGTTTTGCTGCAGGCCTCCCATGCCTTTGCTTGGTCAGACCATACAGTCTGTGGAGTTTCAAGACACGAGGCGACATTATCATCACAACTACATAAGACAAGCATGCATAGTTCGATTTTGATAAGGTATTTGGAGGAATAAGGATTACTTACTGTTATGTTCTTCTGGATTGCCTTAATCAGTGCATCAACTTCTGTATCGTAAAACCTTTCCTCTGCTGCCTCAATGATGTTGCTATCCCACACCTGTAGAATTAGGATGAATATAATTATCTCTCTGAAAAACAGGTTGTTGAACTCGAATATGTTGCATGTTCCGACAGAAACTCACATGATGAAGATTTGTTTTCGTCTTGTACCAATGAACATCGATCGTGTTAGCTCCCTTGTCTGAAGTAAATCCCACATGCAAAGGCTGCATTGCACAAAACTTAAACTTAGCAAAATGATATGATATTGTCTGTATATGAAAAAACGAATTCGCAGTAATCAACCTGATGAATGTCCCCCAAGAAATGTGATAGGAAAAGAAGTGCTTCTGTGAGATTATCTGAGAATTGTACAATTCAAATACATGAATCTTGGTTATGAAAATCTAGCATAAGCTTGTATCCAGGATTAGACAGATTACATGTAGACGAAGAAGAAGAATCGCGATAGCTCAGAAGCTGAGTGGTGTAATTGTTGATTGCTCCTGCTACACATCTGTCTTTCATTCCATCTTCATCTTTGCAGTCCCCTAAATCCAGACACAAATTCCTTCTCAACCTCACATATCAAGAAGAAATCTAGAGAATTTAAAGATTGTTGTAGCTGAGTTTGTGCTCACTCTTGTACTGATAGGTGCAGAGATCATCCGGAGTGTTCAAGTAATGAAGAGGCGCCGACCAATGGTATCTAAACCTGACACGATCAGCCCACGAGCACAGGCTGCCAAGATCATTCTCTGCATATTCTGGCAAGAGTTCAGACACAGCATCTTCTGCTGCTTTATTCAACCTTGCCTGCAAAACAATGGCATGGATCATTCATTGAGACACGGTTTCGTGTTCATGAAATATAGGAAAAGGAGACAAGTGATTGAGGTGAGAACCTGTGCGAGTCTGCAGATAATGAGATGGCCATCGACCCCCCAACTTTGGGCAACTGGTATGACTCCTAATGCTATCACTGCAATTGCTAGTGTGTAAAATTTGTGCGACTCCATTTTCTTTTTTGCAAGTGTGTGTGTGTGTGGTAAAATGTGGTGAATGCAGCAGCAGATATATAGCAGTGAAAATTTAAACTAACATTAATGTTGTAGGATTTTGTGAAAAAGTCCAATTTGAATTGTTGTGATTGATACCTATTTGGTGAAGATTATGTAATCCTGAGACAATTAATGCTGCAATGTTATTATCTCAAGGGAAAATAACGTAACATATAATAATAGGGGGAAAAAAATATGTGAAATTTAAATTTCGAATCTTCAATTTAAGACCATGTTTTTAAACCTGGATGGAATATTCTACCAGTCCATTAATTGAGTCATTAGATGGCCATTTATTTGATTTTATGTATGCAAATCGTAGTTAATTACTTTAATTTAAATAAAAATATAAATTATTGATATATCATGAGTTAATACGTAATCAAGTAATAAGTTGAACAATAAGAATTTAAATTATATTTTCCTCAATAATGTTTGAGAAACTGATACGAATCTAAGCTTCAATTCAATAAAGCTCGTAAATTTATGGAATCGAAAATCATAAGATATGATATCGGATCAATTTTTATTTTTCTATTAAAACGATATGAGGAAAATACATTCGGGCCTACTTGGGAGGAAAATACATATGAAAATTTTCAACGATCCTAGGAGCCCTCAAAAGTTGCAGATTTAACTCATGGACAATAATGGTACCCCCAAACATTTAAGTTTCAATAATTTAATCTTACTTTACCAAGCTAGCAAACATAACAAGGATTTATCTTAAATTTAAATTATTTCTCCATATTTATAAATATTAAAAATAATACTCTTAATAAAGAATTTTATCAATTCAGAACTTGAAAGATAGTTTAATTATTGATTCAGGACCTAAAAGATCACAAAAATTCTCAATCCAGGATCCGAAAGATTATACAATTCTCAATCCTGAACCTCAATATTAGGTTCTGGATTGAGAATTGTTTGATCTTTCGAATCCTGAATTGACAAATCATCTTTCAGGTCCTGAATTGATAATTAAACTATTTTTTTTGTGTCCTAAATCGATAATTCTCTAAATAATAAATATAGCGAAAACATAACCATTAAAGAGTAGAGGATTTTATCGAACGATAAGATAGTGGATACTGGATATATATTAGCCACCACATCATGGACGGCTTGATTAGTAATTTTTAGTAATAAAACTTATCCATTAATATTCAGTTTACATCATCCTTTAAGCCTATGCAATTTGATTGCCACAACTTCATTAACTTAATTATCTTAACAATGACTGCTCATATTTCTTTTTCTCCAACTCATTTTCTTAATTTTTAATTTTAATGAAAACGAGATGAGTTTAGAAAACAAAATCTATGAAGCTAAACATATAAATCTTGGATTTAAAAAAAAAAATTCACAAATTATTGTAGTTATTCATTATCTTAAAGAATATTGTGAACTCCACGAGTCAAAAATTGCTTCTTAATTCGTAGAGATAAATAAATAATAAGGGCAGATCTTGATGTGAATGAAAGTAGCCTAATCCTTATTGCCCCAAAATCGGCCGTCCCTCCACCGCCGGCATCATCTTTCTGACACCGTCGCTCCGGTCGCCGCCGCTGGGACAAAATAAATTTCAATGATTAGGAAAAACAGTGAAGAAAATGCAATGACAAAAAACTGCAAGACGTGGGGGATCTACTCCATCAAGAATCGCATCACGATCTTGACGCTGGGCTCGACGACATGCCTCTCCCAGAGCTCCGCCGCCCTCCGCCCCTCCCCGGTTTCCATCGCCGCTCTCAGCGCCGCCGTGGCGTCGACCCTTCGTAAGTCCCAGCCGGCGGAGTCCCTCAGCCGTTGGATCTTCTGAAGCTGCCTCTTGGCAAGCTGACACGTGTTGTCCTTGATGGCCCCCACTGCCACCTCGTAAGCTTTTCTTCTGTCCACGTCATCATCAACCGTCCAATCATCACGCCCTTTTCTCTGAAACCTCTCGAAATAATTCTCGAACTCTGGAACTCCGATAGCCTTCTTCAGCCCGGATCGACTCACCGAGTCCGACTCGGAGTCGTTGAAATACTCCGCCAGCTCTTCGAGCATCCCGGAGCCCAGCATGTCATCCACTCGTTTCACCAGATATTCGTCCAGAACTGCCGGAGAAATGTCGACCCAGATGAAACAGCAGCTGTATCCCAGCAGTTTGCAGAATCTGGCGGGCTCCGCCTCCGAGTCCGACTCGCTGAACACGTCGACGCCGGGGTCGAACGTCTTCGACAGTAATGCGTAGATGAAGGAGTTTGACCCGCCCACCACAAAGGGAGTCCCACGGCGGGAGTGGATTTCCGAAATGATTGATGAAGCGGAACTGCGGTAGTCTGCGGGGGTGAACTCAGGGTGAGACTCGGACGAGTCGAAGTCGCCGAGGAGATGATGGGGGACGTTTCTGCGGTCGGAAACTGGGATTTTGTTGGTGGTGATGTCGAGGCCCCGGTAGATTTGAATCTTGTCCGAGTTGATGATTTCCGAGGAGGGGAAGAACCTGGAGGCTAAGTCGATGGAGAGCTTAGTTTTCCCGCAGCCAGTGGGGCCCATCACGACGACAACTTTTCTGTGGCGGCGGGATGCGGTGGCGGTGGCCATGTGGGCCCACCTTCTGGAAAAGGTTGCTGTAGACGTTTGGAACAGTGATAATCGTCTCATAAAGAAGGTGTGTAGATCGCAAGATATGCAGATGGGTGAGTGATGAAATCAAAATTGAGGAGGGGGAGAGTGGATGAAATGTTGGTGCAGGTTAGTTATTTGTTTCGTTGTGCAGAGATTTGATAGTGTGTGTTTCGCCAAAGAATTTTGTCAGACGCAGACAGTATACTACTATACACACACCCACACCCCTATGGTAACATATATATCAATCTTCTTCATTCAAGCATCCGTTATATCTATATTAATGAAGTAATAAATATTCATGAAGAATCAATGGAAACCGATTAAGCTACAGAGATAATGCTTTGAAAAAGTGAACATAACTGAACTGCAAACTTAATCAAATCGAACGTTTTGGGCAGTTTTAGTTCGGTCAAAATAAAGATTGGCTTTGGTCAGTTTGCTAATCTGTTGTGGTTTCAGGCTCGCATCAACAATATAAGTGCTACTTCCTCTGTCCCACTTTTTTTTTTTATTTATTTTTTTTTTAAGGAAAAACAAATCCCATTAAACTAAATCTTGTGAAACAAGATTACAAATCCATCTAGGGAAATCAGATTCCCAGATAACAACTTCATTACAATAGCATTTCTCATTTTCGTGCGTCCCACTTTAATAATCTCGTTTCTAAAAAGGGTAACTTTTTCACACCCAACAATAAAATATTAATTCCACTCAACTCATTCTACACTCACATGCCTTGGTTATTGTGCCAAAAGCAAATGAGACTATTAATCTGGGACGGAGGGAGTATATTGTAAAATATTAAAAATATATAAATTTTTAAAATTTGATAATTTTGAAAAATTAAAAATAAATAAGTTCGGTCGAGACCGTTCAATTTAAACATATATATTTTCGATTTGATTTTTGCATGGTTCTTTAATTGATAGATTGGAAAGTTCGGTTCAATTTTTAAGATCCGTAGTTAATTACATCATCCAAAAAATGCGGAAAGTTACTTCAATAATTTTATTGAATTACCCGCTTCAGTAAAAAATTGTCCAGACTCTTTGCATCTAATTACTTTCACGCGAGTTTATAGTGTGCTTAGTCTTAATTTGTTTTTTTTTTAGTTTCTTATTATTTAACAGAAATTATATGTATTTTTCGTATTGACTATATAATTTAGATATTAAGTTACAAACCAATGAAGCCCGAAATGATACGTCATACGTGCCATCAACATATATTATTATAATCTAAAAGTAAAGTATGATATGAAATGTCAAGTAAAAATGGAAGTTGGATTCTAATTAACTTGCTTACTAATCTAGAGATTGAATGAGGGTTTTTGAATTTTAATCAAGTAGATTTTGAATAGTTCATATGATCTTTATACACGACTATATATTATATTTTGTTTGTTATGTTTTGTGTTATCTCTTCTTATTAAGATTAGAATGAAAGGCTAGAGTATAAATACCGATTCCCAATCTCTCCCTCGAAAAAAAATATACTATTAGATTTTATATGATTCACTATATTATTTACTTCAAGTAAAAAGTAAATTTATGTTATTTTTGTAGAAGTAGTGACGAATACAGAAGTTGAGGATAGTAAAAACTCTTGAGTGATTAGATTAGTTCTACAATGTTGACAAAGAAACTCCTATAAAAAATATAATGTTATAGAAACTTCAATGTATCGTGGAGTCGACCGACCTTGCCAACCCAATATAATATTTCTTTTGATCAATTTACAGGACTTGAATTGTTGAGAGTTGGTAAAGTTAGGGTTTTGGTATGAAAACGCAAGATGTGATATTGGGTGGTCATGCATAAATATTTGGTCAATTCAGTTGATATTCAACCATGCATGTTGTCGGCGGGAATAAGCATGGACCAAAATTAGGGGTGACAATTTTCTATTCGATCCGATAATCCAACACGAATTCGCACGATAATAATGAATATGAATTAAGGCTTATCAGATACGAATCCTTATCGGATCGACACGATAAGGACACGAAAATTTCGGATCGAATTTGGATTGGATACGGATCGGACCGGATAATCCGTTAAACGGATCGGATACGGATATCCATTAATGAATTAATAAAAAATTATTTTATTTATTTATTTATATATAATAACTAATAAATTAATTTTAATATATTAGCTTAGTATTATCGTTTTTCCAAAAACTCAAATTTCTTTATTCTTCATTGTTGTTCTTTTTTTTTTCATTCATCACCAAAAAAATCTTTGTTTATTTATTTATTCATTATATTTTGTAATATTTATTTTCTTCATACTAATATAATAAAATAATTTTCTTCAATTTGGCTTATTTTATTCTCAACTTTAAGATTTCAATAAAATTTTATGAATCTATGAACTAGCTGATGAGATCTTGAACTTAAATATTGATGAAATTATGATTTGTCTAATGTTCATTTTCTCAACACTTGCAATTTTATCATGGTCGATGAAAGATAATTATTATAATTTATTTATTTTATTGTTATAAATTTAAAGTTTTAATTAATATTTTTCTCCTTCAAATTTAAGTTTAATATTTATGTATATTTTTTTATTGTTCTGCCCACTTTTTCATTCACCAAAAAAATAAATTTATTTATTTATTTATCTCTTTATTATATTTTTTATGATTTATTTTCATTATATTAACAAAATTTAAGATTTATATGTTAATTTAGTATGGATTTTGGGATGCTATATTGAAGATTTTTATTCTAAATAAAGCTGCAATTTTATTTATTTATTGAACACAGGATTAAACAACCAAATATGAATATTTTGTACTATCTTATCAATTTTTATTGGATTATAATTGTGCTTATTGAAACGTTTTTTTATCGTATCAATCAGATTAGATCCTTAAAAAAATTTTATCGGATTATTAGGATCAGATCCTTATCGGAACGTTCGAATTGAATACTTATCGAATCTTTAACAGATGCAGATCGAATTCGCGTGGACACGTATTTGAGCTTAGCGGATCGGATATGAATACGAATTTTGATTTTTCTTAATGGATCGGATACGAATTATGCCTTAACGGATCCGATCGATAACTGATCAATAAGATAAGGATCCGATCCGCACGAATTGCCACCCCTAACCAAAACTCAAGGCTCGGCTCACCTTTTGACGAACCTAATCAAATTATTTTAGAGAAAAAAATATAAAAACTAAAATTATAAAATAAATGTATAAAATTGTTTTCAACTGCAATAAGTGTAATAATAATAATAATAATAATAATAATAATAATAATAATAATAATTGGGATGTTTATGATTATGAGAGTAATTAACTAGTAGTATATTGGTTTGGCTCACCTAGCTACCATAGATATATAAACATGTGCCCACATACTGATGATATAACATTAGTCTTTGGGTCAATTTCAATTATAAAAAATACCTCTAAAGTATCGATGCATCAACACGTGCCAACGGTGAGCATTGGAGTATTTCTTACTCCTTGATCTAAGGAGATTTTGTTTCTTTATTAGGTTTGGAAAGAAATCTAATTCAATTAAAAACATATAGATATATCCTAAATTATCTTATTTTTCTTGTTTATCAATCCTAGTTTTCTTATAAATAAGAGTAGTAGATTTCATTGTTTAGAGTAATTAATTCAGTTTCACATAGTCTTGTAACAGTTGTTTACAAGAAATAAAACTCTAAAATTCCTCCATATTTTCTTTTCTTCTTTCTTCGTGTTTTCCATCGATTGTTTATGATTTTTGGATCAAGAGGGCCAACAAGTGATATCTAGAACCAAAGGTTGAATGTCAAAAATCTTTCGTTGGGAAAAAATGACTTTGGTAGCAGCAGATGTAGCACGGGCACAATAGTTGAGCAGTTCATTCGTGTACCTGCAGTTGACACACACAAACTACACTGATAGGGTTTTCTGCAAATCGTAAAATACTTTATTGACGAATATAAATGGAGTACAAAAAGATATGAGAATATCTAAAAGATATGTAAACTCTAGAAACCCTAGATACTAGAATATCTATATTAAATCTAATACTATTCTATCATCCCCCCTCAAGCGAATTCGTCGGAATTGAAGAGACGCGGAGCTTGCGACGAAAAAACTCAAACAAAGGACGAGGAAAGGCCTTTGGGAAGACGTCCGCGATTTGATGCTCGGTTGGGATGTATTCAGTGCGTAGTTTGTCATCCTGAAGAAGTTCTCTGACAAAGTGATAGTCTATGTCGATGTGTTTCGCCCGCTTGTGGGCGATTGGATTCTGCGTGAGGAATATAGAGCTCTTATTATCACATAATAGCCGAGGGGAGCCGTCGAGTGGGACGCGAAGCTCGCGCAGGAGTGATGTGATCCAAATGACTTCGGCGGCGGTATTTGCCATAACGCGATACTCAGACTCGCAACTGGAGCGTGCCATAGTTGGTTGTTTCTTTGCACTCCAGGATACTAAATTTCCAGCTAGGAAGATTGCATAACCATATGTAGATCTGCGAGTATCAATGCAACGTGCCCAGTCTGCATCCGAATAAGCGACAAGATCACGTGTATGGGAGCGAGAAAAAATAAGACCATGAGATAAAGTACCCTTCACATAACGCAGTATGCATTTTACAACTTGAAAATGCTCGTCGGTTGGAGCCTTGAGAAATTGGCTTGCCTGGTTGACTGCGAAGGAGATATCCGGACGAGTTATAGTAAGGTATTGAAGGGCTCTGACAAGGGAGTGATAATGAGTGATATCGACAAGAGCATTGCCAGACTGAGGAAGAGAATAACCTACTGGCAATGGAGTGGCTACCGGGCGAACGTCGAGAAGTTCGGCTCGCATGAGAATGTCGCGAGCATACTTGGCTTGCGAGAGCAGTAAACCCTCATCAGTGTATGTGACCTCCAAACCTAGGAAGTAACTGAGACGACCCATATCCTTGATAGCAAACTCAGAGTGCATGCGAGTGATAAACGCTGAAATGTGAAGTGAGCTGTTGCCGGTGAGGATGATATCGTCGACATAGACGAGAAGATAGAGCAAAGTACACCCTTTCGAATAAATAAATAGAGAAGTGTCGGCTTTGCTGCATATAAAACCCGAAGATAAGAGAAAAGAGCTAAGACGTTGAAACCAAGCACGGGGTGCCTGCTTCAGTTCGTAAAGCGCCTTCTTGAGACGGCAGACGTGATTGGGAAAATGTGGATCAGCGAAGCACGGTGGTTTATCCATATAAATAGGTGTCGACAGAATGCTGTTGAGAAAGGAATTTTTTACATCGAGCTGATGCAGAGACCATCCAGATGCGACTGCAAGCGAGAGAACGATACGAACTGAAGCTGCGTTGACAACTGGACTGAACGTGTGTGAGAAGTCAAGTCCAGGTATTTGGGAGAAACCCTGCGCAACAAGGCGAGCCTTGTGACGCTCGAAGGTGCCGTCCGAACGAAACTTAGTCCAAAAAACCCATTTAAAACCAATAATATTTGAATCGGACGGTCGCGACTCTAGATCCCAAGTGTTATTCTTCTGTAAAGCTTCCATCTCCTCAGACATTGCGGCAAGCCAAACGGGATGCTTGGCTGCGGGTTTATAACCCCTAGGTTCAGAACAAGTAACGAGAGCATTGTGGAGATTAGTAGCAGCATAATACGTGAGATGGCGCGACTTGAAGATGCTGGCGCGAGCACGCATGACCATATGGTGTCCGGGCGGAGTGGGAGGTGGGGCTTGTGGTGCCGAAGCTGGAGTGGGCAGGGGAAAAGGCATCGGTGCAGGAGTTGGCGGCGATCGTCTTGGCATAAAGTGCAAGGGTGAGGAGTGATAGCCGGTCGTGGAGGAGCGGGCGCAGAAGGGGCAGGTGTTGGAGCTGAGAAATCCATAAAAGTAGCTGCATGAGGCTCAAGAAAACCGGAGATGTCGAGCTGAGAGATAGGAGCTGCATTCAAGGTAGAATCGAACGGAAAATGTAGCTCATCAAAACGGGCATGTCGCGTGGTGTAGATACGTGATGTAGTGGGATCAAAACAACGGAAGCCCTTATGACTGTTAGAATAGCCGATGAAGATACACGGGATGCTGCGAGGAGAGAACTTGTGCGCGGCATAATCACGGAGACACGAATAGACCCGGCAACTAAAAGGGTGAAATAAACTATAATTAGGATGTACACCAAATAGAGTATGGAATGGCGATGATCCTTGAAGAACGGCTGATGGCAGCCGATTTATGATAAATGTCGTTGTACTAAAGGCTTCGACCCACATAGTTGGGTGATTTGTGTGCAGACCATGATGGAGGATCAAGGAGTCTCGAAGCAGTCAAACCAGTGAAGGGTGCACATTTGGACGTCCGGCTTGACAAGAAGGCAAGATTGCACCTCTTGCAGGCGCTTCCAAAAGATCTTCTCATGCAGGTTGCTAGAAAGAAGACGGCGAAGAAAGTTTGGGATTGCCTTAAGACGAGATTCGTAGGGACATATCGAGTGAAGAACGCTAGATTACAAACATTGAAGAGTAAGTTCGATTCGATGTATATGAAGGACAATGAGTCGCTCGATCAATATGCAAGTTGACTCACTATAATGTCTGTGGCGTACTCTAGCCTAGGAGGAACCCTGAGTGATTCAATGCTAGTAAAGAAGTGATTCGACACAATACTAGATAGGTTCATTAGTGTGGTGTCCGGCATCAAACAATTCTTCAATCTTGAAGAGCTTGCCTTTGAAGATGCGATTGGAAGGCTCAAAGCTTTCGAGGAGCGCACGTGCAAGAAGAGTGCGGATGCAGGGAGGAAACAGGATCAGGTTCTTCTCACTCAGGCGGAGTGGGAAGCACAATCCAGAAGAGACGGCAGGGAGTCGTCATCTTCTCAGTCAAAAAAAGGTTCCCACAAAGGGTGGCAACTACGGTCGTGGAGATAAAACTCGAGGTAGAGGTCGAGGGAAAGGTGGTCAAGGAGATCATCGAGGGGACACTAATCGACATAACATTGAGCAGCAAGAAAGAACGAGGAAGCTCACCTCACCCACGCTAAAAATATCGAGCCAGCTCTACTTATGGCAGTTTCAGAAGAGGACCCTAAGCAGCTCGAGAAACCTGATGATGTTTGGTTCCTAGATAATGAAGGCAGTAATCATATGACTGGTGATAAAGGGAAGTTCTTTGAGTTGGACGAAAGAACCAACGAGAATGTCCATTTTGAAGATGGATCGATGGTGTAGATTGAAGGAAAGGGTTCAATCCTTTTCGAGTGCGAAAATGGAGATCAGTGGCTCCTCAAGGAAGTCTAAGACATTCTGTGACTACAAAGTAATATGTTGAGTCTCAGACAACTTACAGAAACTGGACATCGAGTCATGATGGATGGTGATGAGTTGGTGGTATTTTCGAATGACTCTCCACGACTCATAATGAAGGTGAGAAGATCGAAGAATCGACTCTATCGCATTGGGTTGCAGGTGGCAAACCCAGCTAACCTTCTGACAAACCTCAAAGATCAAGCATGGTTGTGGCATAATTGTCTGGGACATGTCAACTTTCAGGCTTTGAAGTCCCTAGTCAATAAAAAATGGCAGAAGGAGTACGAGTGATCACTCACTTAGATCAGCTATGTCGAACTTGTCCCTAGCAAAGCGGTCGACACACCCCTTTCTGAAGTCCTGAAGGAAGCAAGTTTTCGAGTGAGGAGGCCGCTCAAGCTACTACACATAAATTTGTGTGGTCCGATCAGTACTTTATGCTAAATGTGGATGATTGTTAGGGACAGGCCCACGAGGCCCAGGCCCAGTAAGTACGTCGGCCCAAATGGCGATTGAGTTAAAGCAGCAGGCCCACCTGGAGTGACAAAAGATCCAGAAACGCCTAAGTCTGGAGATCACCACCGACTCTCTTAGCTCCTCGATACCGACCATCGTAAGGGGTCAAAACTGAGGGGCATGATGAAGAAACCCTAGAAGCCCGATAGCGCACGACCGTTAGAAGCCCTAACCGACCCCAAAAAACACGGAGCTGTCCCTGATTTCTCGGCGAGCACGAACTACTCGAAGCTAGGGTTAGGTTAGGTACTCTTCCCCCTCACATTGTCTATAAATAGGGGTGAAGAGCTCAAAATTTGTATCTTTTTATGCTTCAAAAACTACGTTGTAATGCTGCCGAAATTCCTGCAGACTTCCTGAATTAAACACGATATTCTCTTGCCATTTCGTGCATTTCTTTACTTTTTAAGCTTCATTCTCTGTACTTATTCGCTCCGTTCATTATTTTCTTTATTGTTACTTGTAGTCGTTTAATAAATTCCAAGGGCTCCATTATCCTGATAATCCAAACCTCAACATTTGGCGCCCACCGTGGGGCTCTTGGGATTATTTTTCTAAATTAATAATAGGTAACAATGAAAGGACTGGCAGTCAAACCAACATCTGATTGGAACTACCCCCGTTGGGCGAGGCATGATGATCGATCTCATTCCCACCGACGAACTGGTCCGGCAAACCCTGCAAGCCGGCGGCTTACAGGCCGTACCTCTAGACATGCTGAATGCAACATTGGCTCGTCTCGCCAAAGAATTGGAGGAAAATCGGCGACTAATAAAAGAAATGAACACCAGAGCCATGGAGCTTCACGCAATGAATCATGCGTTGCGAAAGGAGAATCAGCACCTAGGTCAAGAGGTGAACACCTACAAAAACCACTCAGTTGTTGAAGAGCCTCCCTCTACGGGCGAGAAGCAGACCGACCCTCGCTGAAACCTCACGAAGGAGTTAGATAATGTGGTCGATATTGACCTGCCTAGCGGGAATGGCACCAGCCACAATATCTCGGGTGCGACCGTCATCAGACCGACCGCATGCTTCCCTTCCAACCAGGGGAAAACGTTCGACCCAATTAGCGAGTACGAAAAGCGCCTTGAGGTGCGCCTGTCCAAGTTCGAGACTCTACTGACCAAGATGTCAAGGGTTGTACCCCCGGATACGATGATCCCACGAGATAGCTACACCGACTCGCCTTTCACGCTCGACATCACCAACACAGATGTCATGACAAAGTTTGCACTTCCGTTGTTCACACTATATGATAGCACTACCGATCCCGAGGACCACATAGCCCTCTATAAACAGAAGATGCTGACCACTTCTGTTCCTGCAGACATTCACGAAGCTTGCATTTGTAAGAGCTTCGGATCCAGCCTTACCGGCCTTGCATTTCATTGGTTTATCAATCTTTCGAAGAACTCGATTGCGACTTTCTCAGAACTACACTACACCTTCCAAAAGAAGTACTCCAATTGCAGGCGCGTGGCCAAGCATCCTGAAGCGCTCAATAGCATGCGCATCAAGAGGGGAGAATCTTTAACATCATACGTCGGGTGATTCAATTGGGAGCTCGTGTCGATCCCTCACTGCCCACCTCAGACCACAGTCTTCGCATTCAAGAATGGGCTCTATGTAACTTTGAAGCTTTATTGCAACCTGACCAGTCATCCATGCTATGACATGGACGTGGTTCACACCCAAGCCTGGGCCGAGATCAACTAGGAAGAAGATGAACCGAACCGCATAGCTCACATGAATGAGCAGAAGGCGTTGGAGCTCATCAAAACTCAGAAAAGAGATAGGTCGAGGCCCGAGTCCTCGAACTCAAGGTACGTGGATTGTAGGGACTACCAAAATGATCCACGATCGAGGTGCGACCACCCTTATAGCCGAACTCCAAGGGTCGGTGAAGTGTCCTCGATGCCCTATAACCTCAGTATCAACTAGAACTACCTGGTCAACAACGTCCTCAAAAATCTCAGGGACGCGGTGTTGGGAATTATTCGCGAATTTCTCCCTTAGGATCAATATTGTAAGAGGTTTTGTTAAATCAAAGTCGTAGTAGATTGGTCGATCATTGCTGAAGTCTAGCATAGTCTAGCAACTCATGTGTAATGTCCTGTTTAGGAAAAATATCGAGTTGTAATAGATTAGATTGCTAGAAGTATTCTCAGCAGATGGTAGCTGCTAGAGAAGTCAGCAGACGAAAATGACTGCTAGAGATGTTAGCGGTCAAGTGCTAAGAAGAGTGATTGATAAGGTGCTAGCAATCATATGCTGAAAAGAAGAGACTGCTAGGAGCACTCGCTTAGCAATCAGCAGATTAAAGATAGCAGAATGCTAAAGGAGTCAGCATTCGCTACTACAGTAAAGATCTAGCAGAATGCTAAAGGTGTTAGCATTCACTGCTTACTCAAGAGATTGCTAAAAGGTATAGCAATCAGAAGCCAAGATATCAAGAGATAGCGAAATGCTGAATGGTCAACATTCGCTAGTACTTAGCAGATTGCTAGAAGAGCTCATCAACCAAAAGACTTAGCAAAATGCTAAGAAGAGCTCAACAAT